>NJDD01006157.1:93291-107218 GCA_002245505.1 Calephelis nemesis | reverse complement strand
TTACAATAATTAATTACAGCAATAATTCTAATAATTACAACAATAATTAATTACACAATTACTACAAAATTTAATTAAATAAAATTTCTCTGAAAGAACAGTTTACGATTCTATTTATTCTATGCAATTAATAAAAAACTACCGTATTTTTATTTAATTTGATTTATTTCAACTTAATTTATTTGTAAACAGTTGTCGAAATCAGACCGGAATATTTTATTTAGAAATAGGTCACTACTTTTTTATTTTGTTTATGGTATTACGGAAGGCAAACAAGCAGTCGAATCAGTTCCTGATGCCAAGAGACATCAAAGGTGGTAATGGTGCGTTATCAACCTGAGCCCAGGATGTTAAGCCTCGAACAAAAGTAAGTATACTGGCTACCTTATCCTCTCAACAGAAACACGTCATCCACAAGCACTGACGTTACGACGGCAGGTACAGGTAAGGCTGTGGTACCAATCCAGGCGAGGCGCTGCGAAACTCTACCACCTAGTCAGTTGATTTGATTCTGTAATGCGGCCCAAAACAACACGGGGAACATAAAATTAATGAAATATCTTCACGATCGAGTCAAAAAAGACATCTATGCAGTGGTGTAACCAGTATACCCATGATTTGCCGAAGAAGTCACAATGTGATTGGTATCTATAACCCAGACACTCTCGATCAAAGTTGCTTAATTAAGAAATCAAAACAACACATTTTGAGTTGCCTGACTCTGAAATCGAACCAAGGACCTTATGTAGTCATCACCAACACCGGACCACTAGGCTACAGTGGCGACGATTATTTATTTTCATGTATTATTCTTTTAAGAGGACAAATACTATTCTTTACGTGTTATATATCAATGCTTAGCAATTTATGGGTAATTTTATATTTTTTCTAAGGAACCCGGGGACGAGATTGTTTATTCAATTTCACTTAAATTGCTTATATCAGTTTAGGTTAATCTATAGTAATATTGTACAGAGGAAAATTTTAATTTTTGTTTGTTTGTTTGAAATGAACAGGCTACTGGACCGATTTAAAAAATCTTTCATCTTTAGAATGCTACATTATCCCTGAGGGACATAGGCTTCGTTTCATCAAAATCGATGCAGTACAAGCCAAGTTACGCAGGCGAAGCTGCGTAAAACTGCTAGTATTCAGAGATTAATCATAGCTTTACTTTCTTTCATTGTATTGGTCCGGGTCCGAGGAGTAAAATAGACTATCTGCCTCTCTCATCTCATAAGAGGAGAGCATAGGTGGAAAGTGGTAATTACCAACTGCTAGTGGATGAGTGTTTTTCCCCGAAGAGGTAGGCAAAGGCACAATCAGGGCACCCACGACTAGTCGTAGACACTAAGTCCAACAATGTGATAGTTGGCAAGCGTATCGCCAACCAGGCACATATCCAATCCCGAGCAACATTGTTTTTATCAAAAAATTGGAAAACCCAAACTTTCTTTTGTTGCCCGACCCGAGATTCGAACCCGGGACCTCATGCAGTCAATTCCAACACCTGAACAGCTAGACCACAGAGACGTAGGAAAACTCTAAAAAACGGTCAGTAGGATGTACTGAAGGTTTTTTTTTAGTGTTTTTTGAGGGTTTTATCGTGTTCCGCTAGTGGATTTTGAATTATACTTAAAATAATCGCACCTACAGAGCAATAACGTCACTTAAATATTTTTTTGTCAAAACATGGGTAAATTAAATGAATTTTGACTATATTTTCTTCGATTTGAAATTGAAAAATTACGTCAGATGCTTATGTGACGTTATAGCACCGGAGCTGAGGTACGATATATAGTTTTCTTGTGCCGTCGTGAATTGTGTAAAAATAATTTACAAAAATAGACAAAATTTATACGGAACTATCTCGAAATCATGACTCACCTTTCCATCAAAGAACCATCAAAATCGGTTCGTTATTTGCGGAGTAATCGAGTAACAAACATAAAATACAATAACTCTTTATTGTGCACCAAATACAGAGAAATTACAAATATGTACATCAAATAAAACTTAAATTAAAAGATACACATATGCAGCCTTATCGTCAAGTCAGCGATCTCGATAATAAGTCCAGGGCTACCAATAATAATGCCCTGTGTCTTGATTGGATTAAATTTAAGAAGTATGTAGTTGAAATGATAACATCTTCTTTTTCGTGTCGGTTAAAACGAATTCAATAACTTTCTCAATTACATTTCGAAGAGAATTTACTTTTGAAGTATTGAATTATTAATGAATTCAGGACATTCAACTTTACCTCATTTAAATTCTTTAATCAATTACTGGTAAGGTTGTTTCTTTTAATGATATTGGAAGGAAAACAAGCAGACGGATTTTCTGATCGTAAAAAATTCACACCTCCTAGAGACACCAAAGGTGGTAACGGTGCGTTGCCAACCTGAGGTCGGGATGTTAGGCTTTAAACCGGAACACGTCAAAGCCAAGCATTGGACGTTATGACGGCAGGAATGGTACCAATCCGGGAGAGTCGCTGCGAAACTCTACCACCTAGTACCGTACCACCTGGTAGTAGTACTGTATTATACCGTTGTGTCATCGTACGAAACTTGGTAAAATTTATACCAAACCATGTCGATATCATGACTTCACTTTCTAAAAAAAGAACCTTTAGAATCTGTATGTTGAAAAAGATAAAAAAATGAATAACCCATTTTTTTAAGTAGGTTAAAACAATTCCAATTACTTTCCTAATTACATTGCAAGGAGAATTTACTTTTGAAGTATTGAATTATTAATGAAATAAGTCTGTCTTTCAGTCTAGCCATTATACTTGGGACATTCAATTTACCTCATTTATATTCTTTAATCAATTACTGGTAAGGTTGGGTGTGAACAAAGTACAATTTCGTCACATAAATACTGACTAAAACCAGAAAACACTCTTTGGATTAGGGTTTGTTAGAAAATAGACCAAACCGAGAGCATTCATTTGTCTAGAGTGCTGTTGCCAGCTTGTTGTCAGTGCTGAGATAATTCTACTACGCAGTTCTAAACTTATAAGATATACCTATCTTGTTTTTAACAGAAGTATTAGAAAGAGATAAAACACTTTCAATGCTGTCAGATTAGTTTGCACATGACATTTTAATAGATGTAAAAATTGTTATTATTAGGGCTGGCATTGCTTTTTATGCTGTAAAAAAATAATCTAGTCTATTTCAATGTGTATTGTTAAATTAGTTCCTCAGTAACCAATGATTACATAATATAAAGCAATATTTTTGTGTTATAAACAAAACCATTAGGATATTTTACTCGTTTGTTACAACATTATCAGAGCTTGAGCTGCTCAAAAATGAGAGCGTCATTGTATTGAAATATCCATGGACAAATGGACAAACAAGGACACAAAATATCCATAAATTTACTAAAACAAAATAGTCAATGGATGCCATAACTAACACATCTACATTATGTCTATACAAATAAAGAAAATGGAGCGTCGGTTTGTTTTTTTTTAAATAACCACTTTTTATATGCATAAAAGATAATAATGTATATATTACGATACATCATGTACCCTAATGTACCAATAAAACGTTTTTTACAATTTTTGTCTGTCTATCGGTCTGTCCGTCTGACTTTCACGGGCATGTAGCTGATGTAATAAGGAGTAACTTAGACTACTTTCATTTAGTTTTTCTTAAATTCCATGCGGACAAAATCGCGAACAAAGCTAATATTAAATAATGGCGATGATGTAAGTACAATAGAGACACTGTTGGAAAAGGAAACACATTAAAAATAATTTTGTGATAATGTTACTACAGATACCGACAAGCTAAAACTCGTTGTATGACCCTTTGAAGGTGTATACTATCTATTATATGTCGTTGATACATTTGGAATACATAGTAACTGTATGTTAAGGCGAAGCTTGAATCTTACACTAGTTATTATCAGAGAAATTGATCTAAAATACATTTCGTGCTACCTAAGGCTGTAATTTGAACCTCAATTATAAAGTGAGGCTGTCGCTATAATAACATAGTATATAAGTCTAAGTATCGGGTAAATGTGAAGAGCTATGATTTGACTGATAAAGCATAAATCTAAAATTAAAAAAATAATAAACCACGATTAAATCTGCATGAGATGTATCTAAAAACTCATCTCCGTCACATCAGCTTTTGAGGAAAAAAATCCGCATCGAAATCAGTCCAGCCGTTCAAAAGTTATGATGTCACAAACACACAATAAAAGGCAAAAATTATATTCATAACATCCTATTTCCGTAAAGGATTAGGAACCATTCTTCTCAGATAAAACCATTTCTTCGTCATCTTATCTAGGTATAGGTATTTGCTGATATACGCAAAGTAAAACTGCAAAAAACCAAATCCAACATCATTATCACGTCGCGATTTTACACCAAGTGCCGACAATAAGAAGTATAAAAACTAGTAAGTATAGAAACTAGTAGTATTCTAATTTCTTTTATTCAAGGGCTGATTTGCCCTAATTCGTAGTGGTCAGTGTAAAACACAATAGATTCATGACCCAGCATAAGAATTCCCACAAAACAACAATAGCTAACAAAGGGATGCTGTTATTCACACAGTTAACCCGTTATTATACTCCGCTATAAAATAATGAAATAAAGACAGCACGTCTTAGACACAGGGGTGATGTTTTTTCTCATAAAATAAATGTTCCCTGCGCTTGAAGCTCAACTAGCGCTTGCACCGCACCTGAAAGACATTACGTAATGTACGGTGCATCGATTTTGCATTTAGGCAAAACCGTTTTTGTATTTGCTCTAAGTTGGTTGGTCCATCTGCCTTCCTGCCAGGCAGCTCGTAAAAGGCGAGCATAGGTTTACCGTCACTAACACCATGTCATCCTATTAGGTGGTAGGGTAGCTACCCTACTCTCCATCACGGAACACGACAGTGACGGGCAATAACGCTATCGCATTATCGGCTAAACACAAAAAAACTAAAACTTAGTTTGTATTAAAAAAAATATTGAGAAAAACATCATTTTTAATTTAATTAGGATGTCAAGGTGTTAGTGACTTTTAGCCTAGCTTGCCTTTTACGAGCTGCCTGGCAGGAAGGCAGATGGTCTATTCTGCAAAGATGCCCGGACCAACACAGGGCAAATCTTTTTTCTTTCATTCTGTCTTGAATTCTTTATTGTACACAAAAAAGTCAAAAACAAGTAAATATGTAAAATTATACAAAAGGCGAGCTTATCCCTAAAATTTCATCTCATTTTTAAATTTATAGGAGATTTTCCAAATTCATTTCATCACTGATGTTCTTGCGCTAACAGACAGCCAATTTACAGAGAATATTGAAGTGCAAGAGGACATGGAGTTAATTATCCAATGAAATACAACCGCAGGCATCGGTCTGTGATTTAATAGTAATTAATATGTCTGTCGGCTATGATATTGAGGTTACCTATGAAAGCTTCATGATGTAGCCGCAAACATTAATTAATTATCGTCTTAAGAGTTTCTTCCCTTTCGTAGTGGAGTATATCATTAAATATTTATTACACTATGCCCGTACATTAAGATTGGGGAGTGTATTAAGGTCAGGGACTAACAATATGAGGGCATGTTTGTATTTCCTAAATTAGTTCGTTGATTAATTTTTTAATACAAAGATTTTACGGGATTTAATGATTAAAATAATAAAATCGTAAATTATGTGTCCATGGAAGACATAAAAATCGGAATTGGTTCGAGGGTGCTTTTAAAAAAAATCCTCTTTAAAATTCTTGCTATATTGCGAATATTAGCTACTGCCCGCGTACTCGTGTGTGTGTGTGTGTGTTTTTATGATATAGGAAGGCAAACAAGCAGACGTATTTTGGTGATGTTAAGAAATTCACGCCGCCTAGATGGTATACACACCAAAGGTAGTAATGGTGCGTTGCCAACCTGAGGCCGCGATGTTAGGCCTCAAGCAAAAGTATGTTTACCCTCCGAACCGGAACACGTTATGAAGTTATGGCGGCAGGAATAGGTAAACAAGTGGTACCAATCTGGGCGAGTCGCTGTGAAACTACCACCTAGTAAGATGTCACGGTGTTAGCGACGGCACAGTATTAAGAATTCTACCTACGGTAAGCCTATGCTTGTCTTTTACAAGCTGCCTGGCAAGGAAGGCAGATGGTCTATTCTGCAAAGGAGCCCGGCCAACACGGGGAAAATAATTACTTTACGATAACTTTAACCTGCGACGTCGGTTATATAGGTAAGTAAGAACTTGGTCTTATAATTTTATATAATGTATTTTTAATTATTTCGAAGAAGCATGTTTTAAGTACATTATATTTTTAGTTTTGTTTTCTAGTGAGCTTGCCCTAAAAGATAGACACATACGCCGTCGCGGACTTTTTGTTGAACTTTTTAAGACTAACCACTTCTGTAATACATGATCTTTGCGAAACTAACCATTTACGCAGCGCATGCAGCAGAAGCTCTTAATAGTAAACAATTCTCCTACTGGTTTTAGCGTGATAATATAGCCTATAGCCATTCTCTATAAATGCGCAATCTAGCACTGAAAAAATTTTCAAATCGTTGCTGGTCCAATTACAAGTATTCTTACATTGTTACAATTGTTCAGTTCTTGATATTAGCGCGTTTAAGGGAACATACAAACATGCTCTGCAGCTTTATAATAGTGGTATAGACGAGTTTTAGCAATGTACTCTTTTCTGTATATTTTGCATCCAGGGTACAGCGGGTCCCTTCGGTCAAAGACAAAGATAAATATTTAATTATTGGCTATGACAATTTATTGAACTCGAAAAATGTGGGATACTACTGTTTTTAAAAATGTAAGTACTACGTATCTTTAAAAATGCATTTTATAATAAAACAAAGTTCAAAACACAATTTTTGTAACAGTTTTCCCGTTTCCATGTTTTATCAAAAATTATGTATCAAAAAGCAATTAAAAAAACAACAAAAACTCATAAAATATTTTTTTACACAACCTGTATTTATGCTACTGAAGTTTCGAGACATTTTTACATCACAATTTATAGTGAACCAGCTACAAGTGTTTAACAATGTTTACAAAGGATGAAAAGAGATCACAAAGATATCATCCCCTTATAAAAATGTCAACGACCTTTGGTTTACTATACAAAACATTTGTTTACTAAACGATGTTTAAAAATCTTATAAAACATTCATAGGATACACAGTGAGTTTGTCTATTTTATTTTTTATCTACTTTTTTAAGCAAACAATTAAAATATGCATTTGGTAATGATTAGGCCATCGAGCTCTTGCAATAGATACCAATACTTACATAAACATAGTTAATATACTTTTAAAAAATGTATAAAGCAGTACGTAGAGGTACAACCAGAGCACCAACCACAAGTCAATTCAATGAACAATACTTAGAACTGATATTGAACTAAGTATTGTTCTTGAATTGGATGGCTTGACGTAAGAAACGCATAGCTAAATGTCGTACTTCGCGCAACGTTTTTTCATTACTTAGCCCAGTAAGCTTCTTATATGGGTGTAAGCCCGTCTGTATGAAAGATGGCAAGCCTGTCGCCAACCGGGCACATATCCAATCCCGGGTAACGTTAATTTTATTACAAAATGGAAAATGTATATTTTCCATTTTTTTTGTTGCCTGACTCGGAAATCTAACATGGGACCTCAAGAAGTCAATTTCGATTCCGGACCTATAAACCATAGAAGTTATAATACTTATAATATACTTCAGCTATCTCAATAAACATGGAGTAAAGTACTCTAAGGATAAATCTGGTTTATAGTCTTTATTACATTGTAAGATAGACTATAATATCAACTTCACTCTTACTTTAGTCTATGTTTAGTGATAACACGGCTGTTGTATATCCTCAATAATAATTTAAAAATATACCATAATAGCTTGCACTAATTCAGCATAGAAATACAATTATACACCCTACACTGTATGGGTCACAGTCCTCTGTATACTAAATTTATAAGTATAAAAAATGCTGTTCGTTTTGTCTCGCTCAAACTTTAATGCGCCTGAACGGTTTGCCTTTCAATTTGTGGATGTTCAAGAAGGTTTTAGAAAAACTGAGAGTAAAATAGGAATATACTTGAATTTCCTTTCGAAACTGTCTTTAGCTGTCAATTACAGGTCAAACGATATTTGGCGGGACAGATAGCACGACTACAGTTTAGAATAATTGCACTTATACGTAAACTGTTATTTTTTTAGAAAAAGGTAGCAGTAAGTTTATTGACGTACTGTAAAATTACCAGCATGTGCGCCATCCGCCGCCAGTAGTCTCTTAATATCAGGAAAGCAATATTCTAGTTCGGTATGTTATAACTTATCTATATATTAATATGTGATGCCAAAACTTTGGACCCCCCTTTTTACGAAAATTGCGCTAACGGAGGAATATGAAATTTGACACACTTATAGTTTATGTGCAGGAAAAGTGCAGAACGTTAATATTTTTTACAAAGTACATTAAATCAGTAAATAAAACCATACCATGCATTTGACACACACAAACAAATATATTGATGTTGACGATAAAAGATCACAGATGGCGCACTAAAAAGTTTGGAAACAAAGTAGTTGGTCTTCATAAATTAAGATGGCGTTCTTATCAACAAGATATTAAAATTTATTATGGTCGAATTTCGACCAATGAGCGATCACTAGTAACATAAAAAGCATGAGGGTCATTTGAAGATTTGGTCGAAAAAAAATTCTAAGACGTTACAAATCCATGTAAACCTCTAAAATCCAATTGGGCGTCCCAACCACACAAAGGGGCTCATCCATTGAAGCGGGCACGTCCTTACAATAGTACTTTATCCTATTGTTAGAACTAAATGCTTTAGAAATTGATAAATTGGGAATAGTTTTTCACAACCTGTTGCAGTTGGAATGTATCTATGACTTCAAATTTACTTTTAGTTTTCTCTGTTGAAATTTTTTTTAATGATATAGGAAGGCAAAGAAGCAGACGGATTTCCTGATCGTAAGAAATTCACGCCGCCTAGAGACACCAAAGGTGGTAATGGTGCGTTGCCAACCTGAGGTCGGGGTGTTAGGCCTCGAGCAAAAGTAAGTTTACTGGCTACCTTACCCTCCGAACCCGAACACATGTTATGGCGACAGGAATCGGTAAGGCGGTGGTACCAATCCGGGCGAGTCGCTGCGAAACTCTACCACCTAGTCAGATGTCACGGTATTAGTGACGGTAAGCCTGTGCTCGCCTTTTTACGAGCTGGCTGGCAAGGAAGGCAGATGGTCTATTCAGCAAAGGAGCCCGGACCAACACGGGGGAATCATCATCATCCTAGCTTTACTCCCGATACTCACACCAAAGCTATCCTACTTTTTTAAAGGTGTTCCAAACGGGTTAAAATCACATAGATTAAATGATTTTTTAAGTACCTATATAATGTAATTAAATATTAATAAATTAATTAAATCAATTCCTGCCAGGTAGTTCGTATTACCTTTTAGAATCTAGATGTTAATGTCAAGCAATACAAAGTTTGCCGGATAGGCTGGTTATAATATAAAGTCATTTACAGTGTTTATCAGTATTTAACCTGTAAATAATTGAAAACTATTTAACTGCGACTAAGTTATGTAATATTATTAGTAACATGTCAAACAAATTCTTCCGGTACACATAATGGTATAATATTTCAGATTTTGTGACCACAAAGTACAGATCATTCGTGCTAAGCCTAAAGGCGATCTATTTCACGCTACGGATTATTAGGAAACAAGATTCTAGTTTCTACTTAACCGATTATGGTGTGCTTGTAGATTAAAACGTCATTTGATATTTTGAAATGATACTTTCATGTATACTTTTACTTACTAACAATGATAAATACGAACGAAACTAAACTTTAACATTTTCATTCAAACAAAGTAGTGATAATTAAGCAAACAGGGTTTTCAAATTTTATTTAAAAAGTATCTTCAAGGCGGCATCATAGAGAAGGTAAACAGAGGTACAACCAGGGCATCCATGACTAGCCGGAGATACTAAGCCCCACAAAGGCAAGTCAGGATTCTGAGATGGTGCCATATTCATTTCGGCATGATCCGAATAGTGAATTTTGAGCAATACTCTGGTAATACTTAATGATGGTATTTTTAATTTAGCACCTTCCATGTGCTTGGATAAAATGTCTACATTTTTTAAGTAAGAAAAATTTGCCTCAGATGTTATATGAACTTGCTGAACTCTTTCGTCTTAAACTGACGAATACGATAGCCATTTGAGCTACTGAGCACTTGTAAAACGAGGGATTTTTAACACAGGTTAATCCTGAATAGGTTAAAAGCACAAGTATTATTACTGTAAACAAATATTAAGGGGCCATACACGCTAAAATACGTCAGCAGTTTACTGTTTTTTTCATACAAAGCAATCATGGATCTTGTTGACAAAAATACACAAGATTAACATGAATATGCTTTACTAGACTAGAGGTTCCAAAACACGATTCATTTCACTTTGATCGATAGAAAAAAATTAAAAAATTAACCCTTTTATGAAAGCTTTTGCTTTCTGTCTTCTTATTGTGAAAATATCGACACCAGATTTAACATAAACATAGATAAGTACTATACCTAAAAGATAAGCGTTTCAGTTTTTATACTTTTTTCAAATTACTTTTATAGTGTCAAAAATAGTAATTTGTCGCTTAAGACGTTTACTTTAGAGCGTCATTGTTCATAGTAATCATGGAACGGGGGAGCGCGGTGATTGGCTCTTCTGGCTGACTGAGTATGGGGCCTTAATATTGTAAAGCATTATTATATCTCTTTTTGGTAAGATGAGTTTAGTTTAGAATACACTATACAGGTTTAGTTATAATCGACACGAGGATCATAGATATGTTGCTAAGGTTTTTAATGTGAACAAAATGACGGGCGCTTCAAAATGACACATTTGCAAAGTGGACGTTTGACTAAAACAGTTTGAGAACCTCTGCATAAGGCAGTGATATATTGATGAAATGTATGTGGGAACGTCTGCGAAACTCTACCACCTAGTCAGATGTCACGGTGTTAGTAATGGTAAGCCTACGCATTTAGCGCGATTTGATGAATACGAAGTTTATATCTTGGTTAATTATAGTCTGGTTATGGTCTGGAATCATCGGATTCCAACTCCATTTTAGGTTAATCAATATTGACAGACACGTGGATGAATCCGGTTAAATATTACGTAAATTACAAAAGCTTGCATAGTGATGACTATTGACCTTACTTCCTGACGCAGGGGGTCACCGGTTCGAATTCGAGACTGGTGTTATCTTTTTAATAGCACTTTATCACCAAGCCAGTATATTGTCACAGTCAATTACTTATTATGATTGTATTTCATTGAGAATTAATTTTGTTCGTATATTATTCAGCTCGCGACTTTGTACTTTGTATTTTGAAAAAAAAACCTTTGTTTGAAATCGGAATTTTAGCTATATGCATACCAAATGTCATCAAAATCGGTGTAGCGGTTTAGCGTGTAGCCCCGAACAAGGGACAGACAGAGTGACTTTCGCATATTATATAAAAATAATGTTGCCCGAGATTCGATATATGCCTGGTTGGTGATAGGCTTGTCACCTACCACATTGTGAGACTTAGTGTACCCCTTCGGTGCTATGGGCGTGAAAATACTATAAAGTAACGTGTACCGGACCTCCATTTTTTGTTTGTCCCATTTAAATTTCACATGGTGTAGGAGTATGTGTTTATTTGTTTGATGGTCGTTCTATCACATTGAAATGAAGTAATACTCCGGTATAAATTGTTGTGTGTAGGTGGATAAGAGGCTGGATAATGACGTGGGCTAGTTTTAACCCTATAAACCAAACGTTTCCCGCAAGAAAACCAAATAGTTTTAATTCATAGCTAGTAGTTCATTCATATATTATGTACTTTATTTTTGTTTTTATTATTTTTTTATTCAAGAGGAGGTCAACGAGTAAGTGGGTCACCTGATGGAAAGTGATCACCACCACCCACGGGCATTTGCAACACCAGGAGTATCACAAATGCGTTACCGACCTTAAAGGAGTGAGTGCGCTCTTTTCTTGAAGGTCCCTAAGTCATAATTGATTGGGAATACCGCCCTCGGTAACAGATGTAAAATAAGCCCTTATTTTGCTAATTCCGCATAAGCAGTGTAACTGTTGTGGCAAATAATCCTCCAAACGACACAGAGTGTGACAAGCCTAACTGAGGTTCCCACCACCCACCTCCGCGACCAGAACACGAATATAGGAAGAGCTCGGGAAACAATATAGATTGTCACGTTCTTCACATGTGACAACCCTACCTAAAGTTCCCACCTCCCACCACCGCGACCAGATCACAAATAGAGTCCGAACACGGGAAACAAAAACACTTGTCACGTCCTTCGTCAACTTTGTCGAAGCACTCACCACAGAGAACACCAAATCGCACTCGACGTACGTTTCGCCTCGACACCGAGGCATCCTCAGGAAATCGACTGTACCGTACAAACGACGACACAAGAGTGACTTGCCGGCTCGTGATGCTCCCGTGCCCCTTCAAGGGGACAGGTAGAAGGTGTCGGGGCGTTTGCCCCCTGACCTTGGTTGCTGCCGCTGACCGTAAATACGGTCAGGTCCTTGTAGTAGGAAATTCTTCCAATGGAATTCTTCGGTGTTCTGGTCCCCGCCTCCCACGATTTCTTCACGCCACCCCGTGCGGTCAAGTCCTACCGGGTGGAACCCAGTGGGGGAAGCCCAGCAGAGACGACTGACCGTTCAGTTTGAGAATAGGCAGGGTTTTCTTTTTCCTATTGGGTAGAAGAGCTAGAATTTTGGCTACATTCATTGATAGCCGCCATTTGGACAGCCATTCAGGGAGGAGATCCAACGTGGTTTGGATTTTGATTTCAGCGTGCTTTGCAGACATGGACGTGGCGAGATAGGCTGCGTCGTCGGCGTATAGCGCCAATGTGCAGCCGGGACCTACTGGGATATCGTTGGTGTACAACGAATATAGTACTGGGGAGAGGCAGCTGACTTGTGGGTCGCCGACAGCGATAGGGCACTCTTTGGACAGTGCATCTTCTACCACTACTCTGAACCGGCGATCTCGGAGAAAAGAGGCTAGCACTTTGGTTATGCGAAGAGGAGTTTGATTTTGGGTTAGCTTGAAGAGCAAACCCTCGTGCCAAACACGGTCAAACGCTTTCTCCATATCGAGGAGCACAGCGATCGCTTGTTCTTTTTTGTTGAAAGCGGCTGTCATTTGGTGAATAATGCGCGATAGCTGAAGCGTGGTGCTGTGCTCGACTCTAAATCCAAATTGTTCCAGCCGGGGCTGGAAATACCGTTTTCAAAGATCTTTGACATCGCCGGCAGTAAGGTTGGGCCCTTTTTGCCCCGCCAGGCTTTGATTTTGATTCCTGGCATATAGAGGAGCTCGGTGATTCCGTATATGCCGGGTATGGTGTTTGGTGTGCGCTTTAAGATCCCTAAGAAAATACACCCTGGGCGACCTGCGCGTGCCTTGATGGGTCGAATGTATTCAGGTTCGAACCCCAGGACTCGCAGCTCCTCCATGATTTCCTCCGGCAGGGTGTCCGCTGGGAGGCCACTGATGGCTACTTTGAGGGATCGTTCAGCTGGGAACGAGTAGCAGAACCAGGAGACACCTTCCGACTTTTCAATGTCGGATAGGTACCCCTGTATGGTCCGGTACTCGTCCTCGCAGGACGGGGTGAAACGGACCCCCCTGCCGAATGGTCTGGCATTGGGGGCCCTGCCTAGTTTGGTTTTTAGGAGCCGAAAGTGGTGAGGCCAATTTGGTAAGGACTCAACCACCAACGGGGGATATCTGGATTTAGGGGTATTTGCAGAATTTTGGTTGCTACCTGCATTTGCTTGGGTAGT
>NJDD01006157.1:51654-93091 GCA_002245505.1 Calephelis nemesis | reverse complement strand
GAATTATTAGTATGGGTAGTCGGGGTGTTTGTTTGCGACGTGGGCGCGGAGGAAGCCGCGGCTGCCGCGAAACTCATGGGGAGTTGAGATTAGGGTTGCGTGGTTGTAGACGCGGGAGTAGGGGGCTGTGGAGACGTTTGGGAGCGGCGCGAGAGCCTAGGGTCTCTTTGTGGGAGAGGCCGTCCGGTAAGTTGGACGCGTTTGGGCGCGTCGGAGGGAGGGCTAATGTCCACGTTGGATCTCTTCCTGGTGGTCGTAGCGCCGGGGGGAAGAGGAGCTTCTGCTAGCTCGCGGAGGGTTGGCTCTTCCTCTGAGGGAACATCGTCCTCCTTGAGCTCGGTCGGTCGACGGTTAATGTAGTCCCTCATGACCTTAAGTAGGCCCGGGGTAGTACAATAGCCCTCAGTCGCCCTAGCGAGGAAGACAATATCTGCCTCATGGGAAGTGCGGGGGGAAAGTCCTAGCAGGGTATTATCAGTGTCTGGTACCTCAAGTTGTCTCGCAAGGTCGGCAGCGGCAGCACGGTGCACGGAGCGGTCGCGGGCGTTCGTCGTTGTACGTCGTGCTCGTTGGCTGGCCGTGGAGGAGCTCCTGGGGGCGTCTTGAGACAACTGGATTTCGATGTCTTGGCTGGGTTGTTCCGGGGCGGCATTCCAGCAATGCTCCCAGCGGAACCGCGCCGCGTATGAGGGCGGCTTTGCGAGCGCCTACGCTCGTGAGCTTTTTCGTCGTCGATCTCCATGACGATGACACGGAAACGCGGGATTAAATGCGAGTACGGTCGGTGCGCGGTTTAGTCGGCGGCCAGAAATGGCCGCCGGGAAACAGATTGGCAAGGTTGTCCCCTCAACTGGGAAATTTAATAAATTTTACAAATAAAATTTATAAATTTACTAAGTGTGGGTAATTAATAAAACCCGAGCACAGTATGAACGCGGATGCGATAGTGCTGCCACTATGTGACGACTACCGCTTGCGACGACCGAGACAATCCGTGACTTGCCGCCGCTTTGGTTGCGCCTTATATAGACCAAACGCCCCGATATCAATTATTCGAATTCGCTTCACGAATCGATTGTGGAATTTTGTGCGACTCGATTGCTGCTAAAAATTCGTAATAATGGGGAATTCGATACATTTATTTGTTCATTCAACAATGTTCTGGACACATTATTGTGTTTTATGATTTCTAATTGTTCCAAAATATTTGATCTAATTCCTTTTTCACACGTATGAATTATTTCGAAAGAGTGATCACCAGCCAAACTATGACCAGCCTCCAAAAGATGTTTTGCAAAATGGGATTTATCTAAATGTTTATTTCTGAACGCCGCTATATGTTTTTTGTATCGTGTTTGAAAACTCCGACCTGTTTGACCTATGTATGTTCCGTTACACTCAGAATCACATATACCATATGGTAAGGACAAATTGGACATTAAAGATAAGTCAGGTGTTTATAGGCTTCAGTGTTCTGATTCGTGAAGCGAATTCGAATAATTGATATCGGGGCGTTTGGTCTATATAAGGCCAAAGCGGCGGCAAGTCACTCTTGTGTCGTCGTTTGTACGGTACAGTCGATTTCCTGAGGATGCCTCGGTGTCGAGGCGAAACGTACGTCGAGTGCGATTTGGTGTTCTCTGTGGTGAGTGCTTCGACAAAGTTGACGAAGGACGTGACAAGTGTTTTTGTTTCCCGTGTTCGGACTCTATTTGTGATCTCGTCGCGGTGGTGGGAGGTGGGAACTTTAGGTAGGGTTGTCACACGTGAAGAACGTGACAATCTATATTGTTTCCCGAGCTCTACCTATATTCGTGTTCTGGTCGCGGAGGTGGGTGGTGGGAACCTCAGTTTTGCTTGTCACACTCTGTGTCATTTGGAGGATTATTTGCCACAACAGTTACACTGCTTACGCGGAATTAGCAAAATAAAGGCTTATTTTACATCTGTTACAATGGATTTCTGCAAAGTAGCGCCTGATTCAATAAAAAAAAAGCCCCTTGGTAACTGATTCCACAAAGGTGTTGTGCGAGTTAAAAAATTCCTTCGGAATCGCACAGTTGAATTTATGTAATATTTCAGATGGGAGGACAAAATTAGAGGCATAGCGTGTTCAAACTGGTCACAAATAGCACAATCCAGGGAAAACTGGCTCAATTTGGAGGCTTATACCTGCAGAGGGGTTCTTACAGAATAAACTTGTAAACTAATATTTTCTGGAAGAAATAAAAGGCTTTTTTATTTTATAATAGTTCAGCGAGCAAGTACACGGGTCTCCTAATGATAAGAAACAACCGTGGCTTATAGACACCATACATGTTACAAGTGTGTTGCTGTCCTTCGGCGAGAACCCTACCCTCCGGACCGGAACACTACAGAGTAATTATGGATGCAGGAAGAGGTAAGGCAATGGATCCCTACCCGGGCAAGTTGATGCAGAGCACTCTACCACTAGAGGTCTTGTTGGTACTGAACTTTATTTTAAACAGTGCTCGCTTCTTACGAGCTGCCTCGCAGAGTCTGTTCTATTCAGTCTATATTATTTACTAAACGCGGACCTACACAGGCGTCTTATAAGAAGTATTTTCAAGCTTATGTCCCCTAAGAGGTAGGCAGAGGCACAACCAGGGCACCCATGACGACTAGTCGAAGACACTAAGTCCCACGGTGTAATAGGCGGCAAGCCTGTCGTCAACCGGGCACATATCCAAGCCCGGACAAAGTCATTTTATTAGAACATAAAAAATACACACTTTCTATTTTTTTTGTTACCTGAACCGAATCGAACCCGAGACCTCAAGAAGTCAAATCCGAAGGACCGCTAAGAGGCGGATAATAAAACTGCAGAAAAGTAAATTCTGTACATAGAAGTATTAAAAAATCTGCAGGCAATTCAAAAAGAACAGTACAACACATTTTAGAATTTTGGTCTATCTCTCATGACCACGACTAACGACGACGTGTTTAGATAAACACAGTCCTGGAAGAAGTCACTGGTTCAGCCAGTCTAGTATAATACAAAACAATTCATTATAAATGTTGGTGACATGTTAATTTAAAGCCATATTATTTCTGAGATTAAAATCATTAACGCTTTCCCCCTGTATACAAGGTGCTATTATTTCGTGTTTAATCTATGGTTGAATGCCAAATTTGTCCCCGAAGCGTGTAATTCTGAACAAGAATTGATGTATATTTAACACCACCGATGCAATCGCCGCCGCTCGTATTAAGTTTCAGTGACCGCTACATCTAAATTTCGAGGGTCGTTTAGTCCCATTTAAGTGAGGGTTACAGCTTTTGTGTCCGAATGAAAGAGATTTTATGCTAAATATCAAATTATTTTTAACCGGTGTTTCGGGTGTGTATTTTTGTTTATAGTGCATTGAACCTTAGCTCACCTGATGGAAAATCAAGGAATCGAAGATGAACGCCAATCAGATGGAGACTTTACTTTTTTATTCTATTTTTATTTGGTCCGGGTTCCTTTGCAGAATAGATCATCTGCCTTCCTGCCAGGCAGCTCTTAAAAGGCTAGCAAAGGCTTACTGTCACTAACACCGTGACATCGGACTAGGTGATAGAGTTACCACCGCTTTACCTATTCCTAGCCATAGGACAACTGGTAAACTTACTTTTGCTAACATCCCGGCCCCGTGTTGGAAACGCACCATTACCACCTTTGGTATCTGTAGGCGGTGTGAATTTTTGTACCATTAAGAAATCCGTCTGCTGGTTTGCCTTCCAATATCGTAAAAAAACACAAAAAAGTGCTATCACCTTTTATCCTGGTGTCGCAAAATTTCTGTTGACATTTAATGCATTGCATTGTATGAATGAAAGAGTGAATAAATACATTTTATTAAGTACCAAAATTTACAAAACTAGACACTGTTTCACTTTTAATCTCATGTTTAATTTAAGGTAAACAAATGCGGTCTTATATACTTCGGAGCGATCGCTGCCCGACAACCTTAGGGTAAAGTACACAATTTCTGTATTTAAAACTAAGATAGGGGCTTTGTAAAACAAATGTATATACAGTAATACTTAAGCAACGTAGTAATAAAATACATACATTTCTTAAACATAATGTTATATAAAATGCATTAGATATACAACAGTACTACTATTTAAATTATGCGCTTCGGCTTTACAATTTTTACTCTTTTTACCCTTTATACTTTTATTTTTAAATTGGCTGACCTAATCTAAATTTAAGCGAAATGATATAGGTGATAATGTAATGTAATGTAATAATAAAATAACGAAATGTAATAACAACTCTATATGGATATCTTTAAAATACATTCGGATTTCTGAAGCTTGACGAATATAGCCGAAGCGCATAATTTAAAAAGCAGTACTGTACATATCTACATATAATTAATATATGCCATCTCTTCAATGAAAATACACTTAAGTATAACAAATAAAACATGGAAAGTAATGTAAGATGAAGATATTTGAATTTTTCGTCAGAAAAAACCTCAGAGAATTTTAGATTTAAGCCATTTGAATAATAAATATAGAAGCTTTTTTTCTTTTCTCCAGAATAATGTAATTTAGTTCAGTTTTTTTATCTTGGTTAAATGTCGTATTCAAATGGAAATTAAACGTAGAAAGGAACAATCCCTGAGGTAGGATATTTTGTTGGATACAATTGTTAAAACATGCTAAATCTCTTTTAAGGCGCCATACGCCCTAAGTATACTATCCCTAATATTTAACAATCATATTAATAAATATTAAAATTAATTATAATACATTTATTGCAGTAAAAAAATCAACATTATTAGCATGGTGTGAAGATCTTCTTTTAAGTACTGTGTGTGTAAAGTGTTAGAAGATATATAAAAGTAGGTCTTTGAGAACGCACAATTAACAATAACTTTTTTTGTGTGTTTTATCGTCTCATTCGTCGAGTGGTGGGGGTCGGGTAGTGTCTAGCGTACCTACACGACTAACTGCATCGACCAACCGCGAGGCTCGGGTTTAAATCCCAATGGGGATAGGCACTTTTGTGATGAACATTTAGATGTCTACATTTCTCGGCCTGGGTGTTCATAAAAAATATTCTGGTATCCGTTTAAGTATTTCTGTATACTAGTATCGTTGACTAACACCCATAAATATAAATAATAAATATCCCTTTACAAATCACACAAATTGAATCTAACCTAAAGTAAGCAAATTATATGCTTGTGTTATGGATGTTAGTCAACGATACTACTACATATAAATACTTAAATAGATGCCAGAATAAATTTAATAAGCACATAGACCCGGTAATGCAGACATCTAAATGTTCATCACACAAATGCCTGCCCCCGTCGGGAATCGAACCCGAGCCTCGCAACCGCGAGGCTATTGTGCAAGTCCACCGGCTACCCTACTCTCCATACCGGAAGATTGACAGTCATTTTGGCGTGTCAGAAATAGGTAAGGCGGTGGATACCCGGACCGCCTACCACCGCTAGTTGCTGCACAGTACTCTACGACCAGTAAAACATATACGTACGGATTGCTGAAATCATAACCCTTCACTTTGCACTCGGGTAAAATATTGGTATTGAATTAAAAGCACTGATCTTTATACTTTGATTCAAAATCATTTAGGATGCAATTACTATTAACATAATTGATGCAACAGATTGTAAAATGGGACCACTAGGGTGTTCATGATATTTCACTAATTAGAATATCTAATCACGCAAATAAAATCCTTATTGCAAAGTGATAAGATGTATTTTCTTTTACCACATATATGTAACATAGGGAATGTATAGTTACAGGTAATAGAGGAATCATTGTAAGCTTAGGTTAACGACACGTTGATCGTTAATTTGTGGTTAGAATATTTACTTCAATGGTATTTCAGTTTACCGTTGTCATTTATTTAGCCTTTTTATTTCTTCTTTTAAATCTGATACTCGGACTATCTGGTGGTAAATGGTTACCTATACCTAGAAATGGCCAAGACATGATTAGTTGCCAATGCAATGCCGGTTTTTGTATTTTACTTATCCTTTTAACAGAAACTCACTGAAAATTGGTACAGGTGAAAAAGTAAACATTTTTAACCGAAATTTGTTTGTCTCGAATTTTTATTGCCTGTTTTCAATATATTTAAATGTTAATTCAAAAGTATTCTTTATTTATATAGTTACTACTGAAATAAGTGTCAAGTGTCGCAAATGAACCGGATTTGATATCGGTAAGTTTACTTTAATTTTATTTTAAACCATGCCAACAGTTAATATTAAAAGAATAGTCTTGTCAGTCTTAATTTCGAAACAAAATCGAAATACCTAGCAAGCACTTAAGGTGACGGCGACGGTTGTACTATTCTTATAAATGTAATGCTTAACTCATTCGTATTTGTATCAACAACCAAATATTAAATACGTAACTTCTTAAATTTAATTCAATATTTGCACACCACAATGTGGTAGAATATATTGTATTCTTAAATATCTTATTAACAACTTTTTAACACACATATTCCGCAAATAAATAATTTTCATTTAATTTTCATTTCATTTCATTTCATTTCATTTCCCTATTACATCTATCGAATTAGTTCCTTAAGTTTTCACCATTCTTGCAAATAAAAAGTAGTTTGTGGTGTGAAAAAGTCACGCATTTTACAGAATATTTTAAGGTTTAATTTAGTCTTAATACTTCATCATTGTGATTGCAAAATCAGTAAGTAGCACTTCAAAATGTTTTATGTTATACAAAAAAGTCCAATACTAAAGATGAATTGCAACTTTGCATTACGAAAATATTTAGTATTAATATCTAATTAATAAGTTACGTCCACCGATCCACTGATATTCATGAAATACCTAATTGTCAATTAATAATTAGACTGATTTATATTTTACGCGTTCGCAATTTTCGTCGCCGGTGGCTTAAGACCTTCGAGTAGATCAATAAAGTGACATCTGCTCACTGCTTCCAAAAAAACTATATAAAACTTACGACTGGTATCTTTATCGTTAAAAGCAATTAAGGGTGTAATGTGCTGGAGTTAAAAGCAGATAAAGCGAACAGTTGTTTTAATCAACTTCTAAGAAAGAGAAGGTTAGGTAAATGTTCGACGTTTCTATTTTTTTCATGTGTATCAATATAATTTGTTAATCGATTTCAATTTTTTTATAGAATTTTAGAGAACCTACCAGGAAATTTGGATCTTATGCTGACATCGATGGTAAATCGACGAAAACTATATTTTTTATGTGACTGTGACATTATTGAAATTAAAGTCGGTTTTCTATTTTAACTACATTTAAATTATAATATCAACCATACAGTCCATTAGTCCTATACACTAAAAAAAATCCGACCAACATTAAGTCACTTCAAACTTCAAGATAGCTTCACCGTGTCTTTCTGTTAAAAGCGAAACGTCCGCGTCAGCACGTTTTTCTGAATAAGTCAGTACTATGATAAAAAAGCACACGGATGTCTTCAGCCACTCAAAACTGATTTGAAGAGAGTATTTTACTATAAGTGGGCAATAATATTACCATATTCCTATGCCAATAACAATTGAAGCGTTACTGGCAAAATACAAAGGCTAATTTTTGACCTTATTAACATGGGTTTCTTTAGGGAATTTAATTACTAAATTTGGATGAAACAGCAAGTTACAACTAGTTGCTAGATAACCTACATTCGCATAAATATTTCCTTCGCATCTGCGCAACAGGCAACTACTATTAGGTCTTTCCTTGATTCTTTTTAGATATCGTCATCAAATTGTATAAGAATGGGATTACAAAAAATCGACTCAAAAGCTTCTCAGTTTTAAAATTTTGCAGCAAACGAAAGAAATTCCGAGGCTTATATTTATCTATAGCGAAATACAAAGGACAAAATAATGTATCACGATCCTTAGGATTATCGAAAATCATACATCTGCTTACCGACAAAAACTTATCAATTTGGATCGTTTTCAATCAACTTCCGACGCTTATCTTAACCATTAAAACCAATTAGGCGTAAATACGCTAGAATTAAAAGATATAGACACCTTTACATTAATTATTAGGAAGCCTTGTGCGCCCTTTAGATCGAGTTCTAATTAACGGCCGGTTATATTAAAAAAACGAGTCGTTTTTATAGGAATCGTAACCACTTGAAATATAAAACTAGTGTCACTCGTGGTAGGCATTGCATTCAAAACGCATTTTTAACGAACACTTGTACTTTTTAAAGAACTTCGAAATAAGAAGGAGGTTATATGTTTCGACTACTGTTTTTTGTGTATATTAATAAATTTATGAACCGATTTTAAACATATTTTTTATTTCAAAGAGATCACTTTCGAAGTAGCTAGAAGACTACAAAATCTGGGTTTGATAATGGGAATTCAGGGAAATCAAAGAAAATAAAAAAAGTGTATGTAGATGACTAACTGAAGTCGAAGTCAATTTTTGACAACTTCACTGCTCTATAATTACCTAAAATGGACTTTTTTATCCTTTCACTTTTTACGATATATCATGGCTTTACAACTAAAGATAAAACATAAATTTACCTTCTTTTACATTTGTTTTTATTTTATATTTATTTAAAAATCCCTGACAATGCTTCAAAAAGTGACATTGGTAGGCAAGTGTGGTGTATTGTGGAAAAGTGTAAGTGTCAGTTGCAACGAGTATACCGGTAAGTACAATGGCATCGCACCAAGTGCAGACAGTGAAGAATAACTCAAAACATTATGAGAAACTGTAACGCTTCATTAGTCTTAAACCCGGTTCCTATATCAACGAACCGTAAACCGTCAATATAATTGGTAGTTTACCTAAAAGTAACGAAGTGTTGCTCATAGTTGTACCAAATTAATGTTAACTATCGAAAACGAACGACTGTAGATAGAATATAGATTTTGTACTATACAAACAAAAAACCACAATTCGTAAGCAAAACGATTCGTTTCTTGAATATAGGAACCGGGCCTTAGCCAAAATACGAATGGTTATACTAATGAATTATGGTTTCTTGATTGTAACAGAGATTATTGATATTATATTGCTTTTCTATATAAGAACTAGGCGTAAAATCGTCCAATTACAGCTGCTGCTTATGCCATGCAAATATTTATTTCGTTTTTAAATGACCAACGTCTATAAAACTAAATCTATAGGTACATGAAATAATTAAAAAAAAATTATTATTACTAAGAATCGTATACAGAATACAGAACCCAAAACGAGGGTTATTAAATTTCCACTCTATATTCACTTTTCATGCAAAAACTACTTAACGGTTTTTTTCCGACTTTGTTTATTTAGTCAACATTTAGAATAAAATCTTATTGTTCCTAATCCTTTTGTTGGGGGAAAGTCCTTCTTTCTTATTATCTCATCGAGCAGCAGCTAGTTTTTTCTAAAAACCCAACACTGTATTTCTGGAAGTGAAACAAATACGAAAACGGAAGAAATATTAAGTTATGCGTATTCTAAGTGCATAAATAAGTGCTTTGCATAATTCTGTGCTTATCCCAAAGTTATTTGTATAGATGGTTTGTTGTGATCGCCTCTGTGGTCTAGCGGTCCGGGTGTCTGACTTGACTGCATGAGGTCCCGGGTTCGAATCCCGGGTTGGCCAACAAAAAGGAAAAATTGGATTTTTCCAATTTTCTAATAAAAAAAAAGTTTTGGTCGGGATTGGAAATGTGCCCGGTTGGCGATAGGCTTGCCACCTATCACGTTGTGGGACTTAGTGGTTTCGGCTTAGTGTCCTCTGTCTACCTCTTATATGGGCGTGAAGATACTTACTTACTTTCATTTACCTATTTGAAAAATCGGTTCTGAAATTGCGGAGACGATTAACATACATCATCGCTATCCAGTAATCCTATTAATGTTATAAACGGGAAAGTTTTTGTGTTTGTTTGTTTGTTCTTCACGCAAAAAATGAGCGCATATAGTGCATAGAGCACAAGACATAGGATGGTTTTCATCCCAAAAATATGCTTTTATGGGACCATTAACTATACCGGCAATTACGCGGGCAACGCCGCGGGCAGCAGCTAGTATAGTATCAAAAACAATCGCTTCTTCTGTCTTTATATCCCTATCTCCCTTTGTATGCTTAAATCTTTAAAACTACGCAACGGATTTTGATGTTGTTTCTTTAATAGATAAAGTGATTGAAGAGGAAGGTGCATATTTTTTACCCGTGCTAAGCCGGGGTGGGCCACCAAAAAGAAAGAGTTGAACATAAATAGCTTCGTAGTGTTTAACTTCGGTTAAAATTTAGTTCATCCAGTGCAAAATTGTGCGGCAACACACATAAAATATTTATTTTAATTGAGAACATCTCCTTTTTTTACTGGTTGCAAAAAATTTATGCCACCAGTATATACAGTAACCAGAGATGTTAACGGTATTTTTTCTGTAGTAATAATCGCTAGCCTGAATATTAGTTTTTTACGGAAAAAAGAGGCACTTCGTTACAGTCATAAAAAGAATTGAAAAAGGAATAAAAAACCATAGATCCGCCACCGACACGAAATTCCATTTTGCGATCTTTTATTTCTGAAGTGCAGTTCACATGCCCCAAATTCAGAATTCAGTTTCATGCCATTCGAGATTTGTTTTTTGGAAAGAGAAAAAATTAGAATATTTGATTACAACTGACAGTTTAAATTGCAATAGTTTAATAGGGATTCTAGACGATTGTAAGCTCTGGGTGCAGATAATATGTATCCCAGTGGCCAACTCAAAATTAAAAAGTGTAAATAAATTGCTGTACAATGACGTCATATGTGTTTGCTATCTCTATTGTATTTCTGTTGGTCACTGGAGATAGCAGATATAAAACACGTCATTTGACAGCTATTTGATGTACACTTTTCCATTTTGAGTTGACAACTGAGATACATAATCAGCACCCTGGTCGTATTTGTTTTGCATTCGTCTTGACCGTAGAATTAATCCAAACTTAATAATTTACTTACGTTTTTATTTTTATGATGATGGAAGGCAAACAAGCAGATGGATTTCCTGTAAGACATTCGCGCCGCCTAGAGACACCCAAGGACTATTATTAATAGTGCGCTGCCAACCTGAGGCCGGGATGTTAGGCCTCGAGCAAAAATAAGTTAACCCGCTACCATACCCTTCGAACCGGAACACGTCAACGGCAAGCATTGGACGTCATGGTGGCAGGGATAGGTAAGGCANNNATATTAATATAATTAACAATAAAAATAATTCTAAAACCACTTCTTGGATCTTGATAAAAGATGTATGAGACGTCTAAATCATGGCCTTAATTACAAAAAAAAAATCCATACATTATTGATGGCCATCGTTTAACAAACATACAGAAACGAAATACGAATTGAACACCCTCTCTTTTTTGGAGTAAGGTTACAAAAGGAAATAGTTAAAGATCTGGTAAATATAGAATATTTTAAAGTTTGAAATGTTGCCCAGGATTGGGTAAGTGGCCCATTGGCGATAGGTTTGTCACTTACCACATTGTGGCATCGTGCTAATCGTGTGTGCACTAGTTCTGCCTCTGCCTACCTCTATGGGCTTACGGGCGTAAAGATACTTACAAAATTGAAAGTAAACACTAAATATATTACAAATTTTGTTAACACTTACCTTTTTTTTATTAACACTTCAAATCATATCAGGCAGAAAGATAACATATAGGACACAAAAGCTATTAGCCCTGAAAAGGGTCTCCGAAATTCATTTATAACATAATAAATATAGGCAGGACACTGTACTGTGCGTGTCTAAAAATAGGCAATCTAGATTCGGGAAAGTTCAACAAAATTTTGATAATGAATCGAGGATGACAAAAAAAAACCACCCAAGTGCGAGTTGGACTCGCGCACGAAGGGTTCCGTACTATCATCAAGTAGTAAATTAAGTCAAACTTATAGGTGGGTTTTCGATACACATCCGGGCAGCATGACGACGCTCGCGCGAATACTCGCGGCTATGGCTCACTCCGTGATGTTACCTCCCACGCTATCCGCAAACACATCATTAGTGAAAATTTCGGCTTTCTAGCTTTCACGCTTTATGAGATACAGCCCAGAGACAGACAGACAGGTAGACATCGGAGGTTTAGTAAAAATGAGCACATATTATGACTAAAAAAAGTATCTTCATGCTCACATCCCCAAAAAGGTTGGTAGACGTAGAATCTGGGTACTCACGACTTGCTGTAGACACTAACGGGCAGTTTGCGTAAACCAATAAATTTTTATTTGCAATTATCTCTTATCTATCTCTTCATAACGGCTGTTTAGACTGTTTAAGACTATATAGAGAAAGGTTCAACTCTAGTATACGATATACCAACAGTAATCAACCTTTCCACAAAACCTGTTTTGTTACTGGTTTCACTGAAAGAAATTCTAGATAAAAGATTTCTAGAAGATAACCTTACTTGTACTTACACTGTAGTATTACATGGACACGTCACAAGTGCCTTTAGCATGGTCTATGTGAAATAAACGATTTTATAATTCTGATACTGTAATTTCTTTAAGTTTTGTTAAGAAAGTATCATCACGCTCGTATCCACTATGTTTACAAAAAAATTAAAAAAACACATTTTCTTTTGATTGCCCGAGCTGGGGATCCAACCTGAGACCGCGCGTACAGTCTAGTCCAATACTCTTTAAATAAATAATAAATACTTTCTAAACACGTGTTTTACCAAACACTGTCTAAAATAGGCCAACATGTAGTATGGTATTGGCTGGATGACAATTTTAGATATTGTTTAGTGAAATAAAGATATTTAAAGTGAAAATTTCTTTCGCAATGCAACGCTGCTGCGCACTTTTTTGGAATGGTTAAAAACTTCTAAACTCGCGTCAGGACACGTGACCTGATCGAAAATTCGTAAATGACCCAGGGCGCTTGCGCAAATAAGACGGCGCAGGGCGCTTGCGAGAATGTTCGTGTTGTCATGTTTGTGTACAATAGCGCAATAAATAAATATTGTATTCTACCATCATGATCGTTCTTTCATACTGATTATTAAAGCAATTCGTGCATAATTATTCCAAAATATCAAAAATGCACAACATTAACATTCAAGTTTTCACTTCTGCCGGCACTCCCGGAGTGCAATCCGATTTTTTTAAAAGGCGGATGCTGGCCGTATCAGCTTGCATCTTTAACGCCAGTAGTAATGTCAAAAATGATCAGCTGCTAACATGCCTCGGGTTTCTGAAAGGTTGTTCCAAAGACAATTAGCGGACCAATGATTATTTTGAGGTTTACACGCGCACTTACACAGTAGGTTTTTTGTGTCAGTTTTTCCACAACCACTACTACGATTGAAAGATAACCTAGTGTGTAAGGGGTAGACTGATGTTTGCATGAGGTCAAAATTTTACATTGATTGACGGATGAACAAAGGTGATTCACGACTGATAGAATTGAGTGGCGTCTGCACAACTAAAGTGTACTAAAAAACTCTAAAGTTTAAAGTATGTATTAGGTACAATGTAATAAAGATTACAATATCAGCTTAAATCTTTAACGCCAGTAGTAATATGTCAAAAATGATCAGCTGCTAACATGCCTCGGGTTTCTAAAGGTTGTTCCAAAGACAATTAGCGGACTAATGGTTATTTTGAGGTCTACACTCGCATTTCATGTTAGCCAGTGTTGTTTATCTCTATTATATAAATACTTTTTAAAAAAAAGTGAAAGTACCGTCCTTTAATGTAAATTACGCAATCGTTTGAGTCGACCACAGATTATGAAATTACTATATAAAAGTACAAAATTAAAATGAGAATTAACGTGTGAGATAAAACTTTTCCTTTTTTTTCTATTTGTCAGTGTGTAAAATAAAATACCATTTATGCCCTCATTAAAGTTTCTGGGGTTATTTAAAAAAATGCGAGTGTCTATTTTTTTAAATAAAATCGGACACGAATTATTTGAAATCCGTTTAATTCTTATGTTACAAAGTGAAAAAGGTATAATCTGGTGTGTGAAATATTTTATAAAAAAAGTATCTTCACGCCCATATCCCCGAAGAGACAGGCACAGGCACAACCAGGGCACCCACGACTAGCCGAAGACACTAAGTCTCACAATGTGATAGGTGGCAAGCCCATCGCCACATTTTTAATCCCGAGCAACATTTTTTATTAGAAAATTGGAAAAACCCAATTTTCTTTTTGTTGCCCGACCCGGGATTCGAACCCAGGACCTCATGCAGTCAAGTCCAACAACTGAACCGCTAGACCACAGAGGCGACAAATGTATCAAATGTTATAAAATGTATCAAATAGGTATTAGTCGGCCAACTTACAAATTAGTTAATAAAGCTTTTGACAGCTCGTTGATTAAAGAAAAATGATTTGAGAAACCCGATTCTCCATTGACTGTCTCATAATCAGCGAATCCAAAGTGACATTTTATTCAGGAGTCATAGAAACCGAACTTATGTTAATCAGCTGTTATCAAGTGAGAAATAATAGCATCGTAACATTAAGTTGCACATCTGATAATTCCTATATTCGTGGGTAAAAGTTTTTGTACTTGTGTCTATTAAACTTGGTATTTTAAAAACTTTTGCAATCAAGAGTACCTACTGCAATTCGATTAACGCTTCGTTCTAGTTTGAACTTTAGTTTCCATTATTGACGATACGTCACGACTTTGATGATCCCGTAGTGAGATCATGAGTTTCTCGTTTTCGAATTGAAAAATCGATACAAGCGGTGATGACCTAAATAAAGTCGTTACAAAATTTACTTGAAATATGCTATCAAATTAACGTAATTTCGATATATTTTTATCTTTACAAAAATCCAAAACAAAATCGTATTTCGCAGTCTACAATCTTAGATTTTTTGTGTTAATTAACTGATTTCAATAAGGTTTTTAACAATGGAGATTAATCCACGACAAAGGCGTTTTATATTAAAGAAAAATTGAAGATTTCAAAGATTTATAAAAACACCGATTAAGCTTACAAACAACGTTAAAATTTAAACAGGAAGATGTCACAATAATGATTTTTGAAATTATGTTTCTTTAGAAATAGACGAAAAAAACCTCACGATTACCTACAGTACAAATTTTATGTGTTAAAAATAACAAAATCGATATTTTTTATACATTACTTTATTTTACTCTTTATCCATTAAATTACAATTTACACCATAACTTCTCGAATTCGTTTGACAGGAACCAGCTTTCGATTCGACATTCGACAACGAGTCAAACCTAATGCTAGGGCCTAATGCCGGAAACGTGGAAACGTTACGTTGGTTCATTAAGGAAGGTGAAGGTTTACGTAAGCTCAATAATATATTGCTTAATTGAAACTGAGACTTTATTCCACAAATGATTTGACTGACTTACCGGACCGTTTTAAACGTTTTTTTTTATTCTTAGCCCAGAATAGAAGATTAACTATTAAAAGATTTGAATAATCTTGTAACAGTGCATATGTTAGGAAATTAACACTTCACGAGAAAAAAACTTAATTTCGTACACTTCGCTAAAAAGCAAAACCACCATAATGGATTTCGTGAAATTTATTATAATATTTAAAAAACAGTATCTTCATGTCCATATCCCCAAAATCGTAGGCAGAGACACAACAAGAGCACCCACGACTAGCCGAAGATACTAAGTCCCAAAATGTGATTGGTGTCAATCGGACACATATCAAATCCCGGGCAACGTTATTTTTATTACAAAACTGAAAATTTGCATTTTCTAGTTTTTTAGTTGCCCGACCCGGGGATTGAACCCGGAACCTCAAGAAATCAAGTCTGACGCCGGACCGCTAGACCACAGAGGCGATAATACTGACAATTAAAGTGCAGTTCCAAATAGGTGATATGTCTAAATTATTTTATTTTAACGCAGTTATCATCTAAACAAACAAATGATTTTGGATTCTCTGTTTGTAATGTTAAATGACTGCTCTACATGTGTATGAATGTACATCCGGTACAAATAACAAAACAACAATTTTAGTAGTCCTAATTTTATAAGTCTCTATGTTCGCCTGTCTACTTACTCTGGCTAATCTTTGAAACGGCTGAACCTATTTTGGAGGGACTCTCACAGGCAGGTAGCTGATGTAAGAAGCTTATGTTATAGTATGTTATAGTAGTAACAGCTGTCATGCGCCTCGTTATAATGAACGACGATAAAATACAAGAGCTCATGCTTGTTTTTTAAAATTTTAGTTTTTCGTAAATAACTATTAAACGACGCTAAATAAGTTACCCATTTCAATACCAATCACCGCGACTTTAAAGGATACTGCAAGCAACATCCTCACAAGTAGGTATTAAAGGATATTCAACAGAGTATTTTAATTTTTAACATTTGATTTGCGTTTCCTGACTGATAAAACTCAAATTCATATCATTTTTTTTGACCATTGCAGGATACTACAACGAAAATGCAACTATTTAGCGTATATACAGGGTACTACGTCCCGGCGACCCTTTGATCCCATTTTCGCATTATTTACCTGCTATAATTTTTGTTTCTGACCTTACTTAAAATTGCTAACAAAAATGAATGGCGCAAAACGAGCATAAAATCTGGGTCGAAACGGGACTAAATTATAATATTAAGTAGAAAATCATTTTTTAGGACGAAATGGGAATAAAATGTAGGACGTACACGGATTTTTGACGTAGGGCGAAATTTTGTAGGACGATCTTCAAAAATTAAGTAACTTTTGTTAAATTCCAAGCTGACAAATTCGCGGACGGGCTATTGAGACAACAGTTTTTTTTAAATGAACCCAATAAAATTTTAAAATAGAATTATTTTTTATAATAAGCCCAGTTTTTAAGTCACAGATAACGTTAAGTCAGTATTAAAATAAGTGCTATGCTTTTATAGCCGTCTTCCCATTAAAATCAAACATCTCCAGGGTTTTTCAGATATACCAGGTGCATCAATTTCCTGTGTCATAAATCAGCCATTGATTGACGTAAGAACGGTTAAGTTATGTGATACTAATTGGCAAGCTTTAAGGATATTGCACGACAGCGCCAGATATGTCGAAGATAACAAGATTATTAGAATCTTCTTCGAGCTGACGCGTAATAGAGCTTTTTGTGCACCTTGATGAATTGAACACCTTTTAGCCAGCTTTAAAACGTTTTTAACAATTCTATGGTCTAGTGGTTCATGTTAGCGTTGACTGAATGAGGTCCTGATTTTGATTTTGGGTCGGGCAACTCAAAATTTAAATTTAATTTTTCATATAAAAGCGTTACCCGGGAGTGGTGAAATGTCCATTTAGTGATACGTATGCCATGCCATCTATCCCATCCCTCAAGACTAAAATAATTTCGTCTAGTCGTGGGTCATTCATTTATCATGGTCGAATTTCGACCACTAGCATGTATAGATACTCGTTGTTTTCATGTGATTAAAAACGTCATTAGTAGAACAAATAAAGATGTTAATAGAGTGTTAGTAACTTGAGGCACTTCGCAGTTTACCCATTACCCTACGAACCGGAACACAACAATGACGGTGGTGCCAACGCAGGCGAGGTTTACTGATAAAAGCACTTATAAATTAATAGTTCACTTCAATCACAATTCCAAAAAAAAACGTCACGGTGTTATAACTTTAATAAAATATTTTAGCCGGAAAAGGAAACTTTAATTAGAAAAAAGATAAGCAAATGCTATTAAAAGTTTAACATTTTCCAAAAGCACTTAATACCTTTTCTTAATTCATTTTAACGGAAATAATTAAAAATAAACCAGTGTCATAATCAAATCAAAGCAACGAAGTATATCACGGGCAACGGACCATACCTTGACAGACATATTGTGCTTCCTGACTCTTATTACGTTTTGACAGCCATGAATTAGACTTGTAGTGATATACTCGTATATTATTATACAACAGTTTAATTCCGTGCAAAAGTAAAATATTAAAACAAAGACGGGTTGCCGGTATCCTCGAGTACCGGCAGAAGTGAAAACTTGAATATTAACGTAGTGTATTTTTGATATTTTGGAATGGTTAGGGAATAGTTTTGCACGAATTATTTTATTTTTCAGTATAAAAGTACTATCAGCTAAGCACAAATATTATTTTCATATCAATAACCTGCGTTTGGTTTGACAAAAACTCGCTAAAGTGGGACCACGTGACGGCTAGGAGCGTCGTCATATTATCTGTATAACGAACATTGCTCGTCTACACTTATAGCTTATTTTCATGATGGAACAAATAGTGGTGGAATTATCCAATCCAAATCCAAAACCAAAAACCAAAAAAATCCAAATCCAAAACCAGCTGGTGACGGGGTCAAAATCATAAACCTTTTTTGTCGATCTACCCAATTTTTGCAACATGTTTCCCTTCCCTTAATTATGTACTCTGTTTTTGTAGGATTTGACTAAATTACCTTAGAGGTAGAAACTTAACAAATCATAACATTGTGCGAAAGTTTAGGGGGCTCACAAACCATGTGACGTCACACATCATTTTTTTTATGACAAACTATCGTTTAAAAATGACGGGTTGCACTCCGTGAGTGCCGGCAGAAGTGAAATCTTGAATAAAAACGTTGTGCATTTTTGTTATTTTGGAATGGTTAGGGAATCATTTTTCACGAATTGTTTTAATTATATTCATTAATGTGGTATCATGTATGTGGTAGAGCACAATATTCATTTATTCCGTTATCGTACACAAACATGACAACACGAATATTCGCGAAATTGCCCTGCGCTGTCTTATTCGCGCAAGCGCCCTGCGCCGTTTTACGAATTTTCGTTTTCGAATCAGGTAACGTGTCCTGACGCGAGTTTGGAAGTTTTTACCCATTCCAAAAAAAGTGCCCAACGCCGCTAAATAAGTTTTCACTTCAAAAGTAATTGAAAAACCCGCCTGCAAAAATAAGAATAATGTCTATGATACATTTATTTTTGAGATGGTCTTCTTACTAGCTTTCATTTGACCCACAATTCTCCCTCTTTCCTTTTGCGTTGACATGTCACTATTCACTTCCGCAATTCTGACGAATGCAACGACAGTTCGTATGGTTCAAAACAGTAAGGTCGTTTAGGCTGTAGTGAAAAAGAAATTAATATGCATAGTACGTACAATACACTTGAAAAACATTACCCATTCTAACATTCAAGTTAAAATAATTTTAAAATTAACTTTGTAATTTAGTTACCTATTTCTGCAAATTTTAAAAATATGTGACGTCTGTTCAAGTCCTGGAAAAAGGGCTTCAAAATCCTCTTATTTCTGTGACGTAATTTGTAGATGGCCCCTGAGGCCGATAACAAGTATTGGACGTAATAAACCTGTCTTCAGTATTTGGTGTTTGCGTTACTTCCAACATTTTACTGTCTATTTGTATTCATTAGTGTACAAGCGCCCTTATTTCCGCTGCCTTTTGTCGATAATTGCTATTTATTGACAGTACCAAACTGTTATTTCCGAAGGGATGTCGGGTAGGCGTTTTGACGTAGAAAGGTCAGAAGGGCTATTTTCGAAATATTGTCGAGTGATTCCTAAATCATTAGATAGATATCAACACTTATGTTATTATCTAGCGGCCTGCCCTGGCTTTGCAAGGTTGTTAAATATATGTATAAACCTTTCTCTCCAATCACTTTATCTATGAAAAAACCGCATCAAAATGCGTTGCATAGTTTACAAGATTTAAGCATAGAGATGTACATAGGGACAGAGGAATGGACTTTGTTTTAAACTACTTAATGATAGCATAGACTAAACTCATTCTGACGATTGCAAGGTTTTTGAGAGTTCGTAGTGTTTGTAACAAACAAAATTTTTTTTGTAACATATGCCACGTCTGTGGGTAGCATTCAACGGGCGGGAAAACATTTTTTTTTTAAACCAGTGTCTGAGACTACATTACCCCATTCCGCCCAAACGATAGGGCTCATTCGGGCGTGATCACAACAAAAACATTTAATATTGTAGTAAAGGGTTGGACACAATACCAGAATCAAGTTTATTCAGCATTTCCATGTTGTGCTTTTTCAAAACCAGTCGGCCGATTCTGTCTGTCACCATTCACGAATGACTGATGGAACTAATTTATTTCCTGCGTATGCGCATACTTGAATATGACATGTATTGTAACAGGAAGTTATTGTTTTTCACAAAGGATTTTTTTTTCGGAACTTCTCTTTAATAATTTTATATCCGTGTGTCTATACAGTGTGATATTAGACAACAACGGTGGTAATGGTGCGTTGCCAACCTGAGGCCGTGATCTTGGGCCCGAACAAAAGTAACTTTAACGATTACCTTATCCATCGAATGTGACGATAAGGCGAAAGGAATAGATAGATAAGTACTAATTTTGTATGCTTAAATCGTTTAAACTACGCAACAGATTTTGAAGTGGTTTTTATGAATAGATAAAGTGTTTAAAGAAGAAGGTTTATATTATGTTTTATACTCGTGCGAAGAGGGGTGGGCCGCTGTCTTATGCTATAAAAATTCCTCCACATATATTTTTCCCCGTGTTGGTCAGGGCTTCTTTGCAGAATAGATCATCTGCCTTCCTGCCAGGCAGCTCGTAAAAGGCGAGCATAGGCTTACCGTCACTAACACCGTGACATCTGACTAGGTGGTAGAATTTCGCAGCGACTTGCCCGGATTGGTACCACCGCCTTACCTAACAATCATGACAATTTTTTTTATAATAGTGGAAGGCAAACAAGTAGACGGATTTCCTGATGGTAAGTAATTCACGTCACCTAGAGACACCAAAGGTGGTAATGGTGCGTTGCCAACCTGAGGGCGAGATGTAAGGCCTCGAACAAAAGTCAGTTTACCGGCTACCTTACCCTCCAACCGGAACACGTCAACAGCAGGCATTGACGTTATGGCGGCAGGAATAGGTAAGGCGGAGGTACCGATCCGGGCGAGTCGCTGCGAAGCTCTACCACCTAGTAAGATGTCACGGTGTTAGTGGCGGTGAGCTTATGCTCGCCTTTCACGAGCTGCCTGGCAGGAAGGCAGATGGTCTATTCTACAACGGAGCCCGGACCAACATGGGGAAAAGCCCGGACCAACACGGGGAAATATTCAATATCGGTTCGGTAACGGCCGAGAAATCGCGTAACAAACATACAAAAATACAGTCTAATTTAAAACCCCCTTTTAGGAAGAAACTTTAAAACAAACCATTACAGCTTATAGCCGTATAACGTCCATCATTTGTTTCCAACACGAAAATTATTAACGTTTATGATGTATTACAAATTAATTTTTTGAACCTCCATTTCTATGGGATGGGATGATATTTATATATAGAACTACGATGGAATCATGACGTACTTTTTCATATAAGATAACAACGGACTTCGTTACTTAACAACAACAATAAAACACGAATATGACATTTTCTATATACTAAATTTCATGAAAATCGTTGGAGCTGATTCCGAGATTCCAATTATATATATACAAGAATTGCTCGTTTAAAGATATAAGATTAAAATCGGTTCGTTAGCGACCGAGTCATGGCGTAACAAACATACAGAAAATACAGTCAGGAGTGGTTTTAGCAATAGCAGCGCCCTGGGGCGTAATTTATCCTTCGCCCCCTACATGCTGTTCAAAACCATACTAAAAGGTAAATAATATATAGCGTACAGGATATGACGTCCCTTTACATTTTGGCGCCCTGGGCGGTTGCCCAACCGCGCTATACCCAAACGCAGTAACTGGATACAGTAAAATTTTGGAGTTTGCCCAAAAACCTGCCCTTTTTGGAGTTGGTTAAAAAAACCATTACAGCATCCAGCATCCCTTTTCCAACACGGAAATTATTAGCATTTATGATTTATTACAAATTGAGTTTTTGAACCCCTCTTCTACCGTCCTTCACACAACAAAGAGCAAGCGCGTGCGCACATTTGCATACGTGAATGTGGAATATGACAGTGATCCATCACTTCTGAGGCGTGACAATGTATGCCCTTTGGTGACCTGATATTTGAATAAAAACTCTTTCATTCAATCCTTTGATGGATGTTCGTATGGTAAAAAGTATTTCGATAATATGATCAAGGTGTACTGTGACGATTTCAAGCATCATTGAAGTGAAAATTCTTTATCGGGGTTGGAAAAAAGTTTAGTGTAAGAACATTTTTATGGTTACGCGTCACATTTTTTCGTTACGAACCATCTTTGTTCTTATCCCTACCACGCGTGACTCGAAGTATACTTTTTCCAGCGGAGTAGGGATTGGCAATAAACTTTATTTAACCAATTTCTGTAAAGTTGCATATAGTAAATTATTTTTTGAAAAATAATGTTATAAAGAAGTTTCACTTCTTCACTTCTTACGAGTGTACGCTAGTACACGCACACATCATTTTAGTAGTTTTATACCTCAAACCATAAACATCAGCATTGACCGCCTCAAGCGAGTGGCAAGCGTGCTAGGCGTTACATCGACCAACCGCGAGGCTCGGGTTTGAATCCCGACGAGGGCAAGCATTTGTGTGATGAACATTTAGATGTTGGGTATTGATTAGATTTATTCTGGTATATATTTAAGTATTTCTAAGTTTTAGAATCGTTGACTTACACCAATAACCATACAATACAAAAACAAAAACATTTATTTTCCCTCAAAAATACAAATAATCAAACAATGTTTTTCCTTACACTAACTTATTAACTAGGAAAAACAAAAATTAAAAAATATTTTCTAATTTACCCTTGAACTGACACATAAAATTTTTATTTCGTCATTATCACCCGACCGCATCAATGACCATAAATTTAGAATATACCTAAATCGATGCCCAAAACACAAGCATATAATTTGAATCGGGAATCAAACCCGAGACTTTTGTCGGTGGAGCCACATTCCAAAGATTTCAGAACAAATATCACATTTGTGACAGCGTGAGCGGCTACTTTTATACTAATATTTTTTATGTGATAAGATAGAAACAAGCACATGGCTCTCCTGATGCAGGTAAAACAGCATCAGCGGAAATAAGCACTCTGTAATTGTGTCCATACAATGATTAATTCTTACCGACATAAATACATACATATATACACACAAACACACATACACTTACATACATATCTTCACGCCAAATCCCTTACGGGAGAGGCGGAGAGTATCGAGTTCCAAATCTCCTGCTTCAATACCTACCTGACTTCTTCACATGCATTCCCCTTTTTATACCAACAGGTCGGTTTCAGAGACTTTTGACACTATATTTGGGCCGTGCGATTTGGTTGTGGAACAGATTCTATACTTCTTATCGTCGGTGCTTGGTGGAATTCCATTCTTGATGCAATTTATTTAAAAACACTTGTACTTTCCACAATATATTTTATTATTTTTATGATTTAGCTAACCGGTTTCGCTATACAAGCATCATCAGGGCTACATAACAACAAAAGTTAAACTTTTTTGAAACCGGTTGGCTAAATAATAAAAATAAAAAATAATAAAATATATTGTGGAAAGTCCAAGTGTTTCTAAATAAATTGCATCGTGGTTGTGGAATGTCAAACTAGGTCTCGCCAAGTAGGTACCTACATTCGCACACACACACCTATCTACATTCGCAGTGTATATGATTATTGGAATGTTAATTAGCAACATTGAAGGAGATATTCTGCAACGTAAGCTAATCTTCAGATATGGTGAGGATCACGTAGATACGTTTTAGCATGTGCGAGGCACGTACTCGTATTATGTCAAAACACACTGCGTTAACTTGTAGACACATACATATCTTCAAGCTAAATCCCTTGCGCTGAGGCAGATATGATATGTTAGTTAAATATTAAGGTTTATATTAAAAAAGGACCTTATCCTTATAAAACATATGTTGAAATTTTCAGATAGTGTTCAGTTCATCTAAACTGGTGACTGAAAGCATGATGTTCTCGTATGGCATCCATTACGCTTATGTAATTGGCTTAACATCCTACGGACCAGCGTCGCACCTATAACATCTTTAACGATTTTCTCTTACCACCATAAGAAACCGCTTAGTAATTCCATTATCTATATCATCAGCTTTTAAACAAAAAAATCCTCATCGAATTCGTTCAAACTCATAAGGCTAAGGACTCACTAAGCTGTTTTACAAATTTCAAAACTGAGGCGACCGGTAATTTGAACGATCACGCAGCTGTGGCGATTGAAAATTGAAATCATCGCTCGCAAACTTGGATTCTACTGGCGGGCAACCGGTGCCACGGGAACCACAAGCAACCACGGGCGCTGCGGATTTAAAACGCGTCGTTTTTTTGCAGATAAATCTATATTATTTGAAAGCCGTGGGCTGCGGCGGCGCGAGTGATAGCCGCGCTGTGAGCTCTTAGCCGATATCTACATTCTACAAAAGGTGCGAGTCTGCAAACGCGGCGGGCGCGGGTAATAACCGCGCTGTGAGTTCTTACTTGTTAGCTTAAATCTACATTCTATAAAAGTTGCGGGCTCGCAAACGCGGCGGGCGTGGGTGAAAACCGTCCCGTGAGCTCCTAGCCTAACACACTTCGTTTCCGTGGCAGTTTACAATAAATCCAACCGTAATAAGTTTAACTTCAAAAAGGAGTCGAATAAAATATCCAGTTGTCAATACAAATATGAGAACTCTTGACATTCATATTGTTAAAACGTAGGCCTATTCAAAGTAACAATAATGCACGTACCTTTCGTGAAATCCTAATTTGCATTACAATTTTGCAACTTCTATTGAAGGAGTGTTAAAATCTAACCAGGATTTTTAATAAAACAATATAGAATCAACCTTAAGTTCAAAACCAACAAGAACAATCGCACTTTTAATGAATACAAGTGTTATTGTTTCTTTTAAGGGCGATTGAAAAAGCTTGTAACTTTTGTTTTGATTGTGAGAAAAAATAACCCTTAATTATAATGTAACCTGTAAAATACTGCATTATTTTATTCAAAGACATTTGAAACCTAATTGCTGGAGGTGGTTAAGGGGCCTTATACGCTAAAATACGTCAGCAGTTTACTGTTTTTTTCATAAAAAGCAATCATGGATCTTGCTGACAAAAATAGACAAGATTAACATGAATATGCTTTACTAGACTAGTGTTTCCAAAACACGATTCATTTCACTTTGCTCGATAGAAAAAAATCAAAAAGTTTTTTGAAAGCTTTTGCTTTCTGTCTACTTCAATTGTGAAAATATCAACACCAGATTTAACATAAACATAGATAAGTACTATACCTAAAAGATAAGTGTTTCAGATTTTATACTTTTTTTCAAATTACTTTTGTAGTGTCAAAAATAGTGATTTGTCGCTTAAGACGTTTACTTTAGAGCGCCATTGTTCATAGTAATCATGGAACGGAGGAGCGCGGTGATTGGCTCTTCTGGCTGACTGAGTATGGGGCCTTAAGTAGTAAATTAAAAATTAAGCTATTAAAGGGAACTAGTATTCACCCCTTGGTCTAAATTCAACGTAAATAAATTTTAATAACAAATTGATAAGAACGCCATCTTTTATTTCTCAAGACCAACTACTTTGTTTCCAAACTTTTTATTGAGCCATCTGTGATCTTTTATCGTTATCGTCAATATATTTATTTGTGTGTGTCATATGCATGGTAGTGTGGGTGATGTTTTATTTATTGATTTAATGTACTTTATAAGCATCATTATTGAAAAATATTAGCGTTCTGCACTTCTCCTACACATAAACGACAAGTGTGCCAAATTTTATGCTCCTGCGTCCGCGCAATTTTCGTAAAAAGTGGTGTAAAGTTTTGGCATCACGTATTAATATATAGATATGCTAATGATCTGTTTGAACAAACATACTCCCAGTTTCAAATGACTGTTCCAATTTTGACGTAACTCGAACCACTTAACAATATCCCATTTACAAAATAACAATGCTCCACATTTCGAGGGTGTTCAATATATTGACGTCGGCAAAGTACTGCAAATATTATTTTAAGTCAAACTCGACACCCCTTGTTACAGTGATAAAAACGTTGCTCCTTTTTTATTATGATTCTATAAGTTATTAACATGTTTTTTCGCGTTTGTCGAGGGGTTAGCGTTAATAAACTGCCCCGGACATTCACGAGTTTCAAGTTTGATTCTTGTTAGGGGTGCATTTGTTTATGAACCTATTTGTTTTATTTTTGGCTGTTTATCAACTCTTTAACTGTATTTAAATATATATGAGTACTAGCATTTTACCCATGAATTCGTCATCATAGAAAGACTTGCATACAAACTTTCATCATCTACTTCTTCTGAAATTTATTTTTTTGTAATCCAAGTTTGAATTTGGATCTTTCACTTTACGCTTTTCAAGTTTCATCAAAACCGGTACAGTAATTTAGCCGTCAAAAACAGACAAACAGAAAAACTTTTACATTTATAATATTAGTATCATGAGTCATTACTAACACCTATAACAAATACAGACACACAACATAGCATAATTTTCTTAATTTGTGGTTTGTTCTTGGAGTACTAAACCAATTTTGAATTCGTAATTTTTGAAACCCCCCTACGGAAAAGGAATTCGTATCTTCCAAGGAACACACAAAGAAAAGGAATACAAATTGTGAATTTGACGTATCTTTGTGTGTCTGTCCCGAACAATTTTTAGAATTATTAACAATCTCTTTATAAATTTCTTATGGAATTATTATTTCACTTTTTGTCATTTATGCTTACTTCACATACCTTAACGAGATTTAAGGTCTACAAGATGCAATCCTATGTAAATAGCTTATTTAGGTACATACTGAAGAAGCTTACAATACCAGCTTCAGGTTAATACCATCACTTATGTCACCTTCAGCGATAGTATGTTGTATTGACCACGAGTAAACCTATCCACCTGGTTACTTATAGGTTCACCACATGGTGGGACTTAGTGTCTTCGCCTAGTCGCACATGCCCTGGTTGTGGCTCTGCTTACTTCTTCAGGGATATGGGCGAGAAGGTGCTTCAACTTCTTCAGTTTTTCCATGTTGTACATATAACATGATGAAGCCGACTAAGATTAAGTACAAAACCAAAAAAATGTTATAAATCCACATTATTCTGCAACTCTCACGTGGACTAACGTAGGAGTAAAATTGAGTTGATAATATAGTCTGAATCACATAGTAATAAAGACAATAATATCAGGTTGAATCTTAGCGTAATTAATGCAGTGTTTATTAATAAGACGGAGAGTTTAGATTGTGTGTATAATATAAACACTTGAACAGCCCCCAGCAAGTACAACAGCAGTACTGTGCCTGGAAAGTTTCCTAATAGAAAACGGGCAGTTTTTCTCAAAACGCCTGTTGAACACAAATTTCTTTAAAAATTAAAAACGATTTGCTTTATTGCAATGTTAAGACAAAAAATATTTGCATCATAAAAGAAGAAAATTTATAAGGAATACGTGGTTTTATTAAAACTGTAACAAATAAAAATGATAATGAGATTTTAATTTTGAAACTTTATTAACAATCGTAATAGTTTTTTGAACACGCATCTGCTACAAGTTGCGTACCACTACTAGGCTAATGCTACGTACAGTAAATTGTTACACCTGCACCGCCTTACCCATTCCTGCTAACATCACGTCAAATTTTGCCAAATATTTTGTTCTTGTCTAGATGGGTAGTCTGTAAATATAATCTTGCAAGTTCGGCCTCAAGTAGGCAATGTAACGTAATAGGCAATGTAATGTAACGTAATGTAACAAAAACAGCATGTGTGTGTCAGCTACGACGCACGATTGGAGTGTACTCCTTTGGAAATGTATCTTGCAGCACACATGTCTCCTACATCAGATTTAGTTATGTTAATTCTTCTTAAATTGGTATCATCGCAGACATTAGAAGTGTGATCCAAATAGTCAGTATTTTGATAGATAGCGACTCCTCCTGCACGGAGACTACGAAGTATCGCGCAGGAGGAGATCCCGAGAATGAGATACGCTGTCCAAGTTGACCCCAAAAAAAACATATTTTGCGCTGTCGGGTTTTTATAATGTAAAGGTCGTTATCGCTCAAGTTAAAACTAGATAAAAGGTTAATTAAATAACAGCAAGATAAGAATCTATTTATAACTTCAAACCTCGAGGGGATAATATCAATGGGGGTATAATTAGCTTTACAAGAGAAGTTCCTTTGTCTGCTTTACCTATTGTTTTCGATGTGTTAATATTTAGGGATCCGTATGCAAATGGATTGAACTAGACACATTTTTTTGGAATGATATTGGAAGGCAAACAAGCAGATGGATTTCCTGATAATAAGAAATTAAAGAAACCATAGGTGGTAATGGTGCGTTGCTAACCTGAGGCCGGGATGTTAGGCCTCGAGCAAAAATAAGTTTACCGGTTACCTTACATTTCAAACCGGAACACGTCATGACGTTATGGCGGCAGGAATAGATAAGGTGGTGGTACCAATCCGGATGAGTCGCTGCGAAACGATACCACCTATTCAGATGTCACGGTGTTAGTGACGGTAAGCTTTTGCTCGCCTTATCCCAAGATATTTAAGCAAAGGCACAACGGGCACCCACGACTAGCCGAAGACATTAAATCTCACAATGTGACAGGTGAAAAGTGACCATACGGGTACAGATCCAATCCAAGGCAGTCTTGTTTTATCAGAAAATGTGAAAAACATATTTTCTTTTATTGACCAACCCTTAATATACATAAATTATTGTTCACGTGGCTTGTCAACGATGGACTCGGACAGTATAAATCCAATTTTAATCAAACTTGCATACCCTCTGCATTTTTATCTCTCTTAAGTCTAACCAGTGAGTAAGTATCTTCACGCCCATATCCCGAAGTGAAAGGCAGAGGCACAACCAAGGCACCCACAACTAGCCGAAGACACTAAGGCCCACGATGTAGCATGATGTAGTAAGGTAGCAAGCCTATCGCCAACCGTGCACATATCCAATCCCGAGCAACATATCTTTAAGAAAATTTTAAAACACACACCTGAACTACTAGACTCTAAAGGCGACAAAACTTTAAAGATAGGACAGGTTACCAATTTATCGTTGGCAAACCGTGGGTAAAAGCGAGTTTTATATTATATTTTTCGTACCTAAGAAAAAATATCAAAAATGATATACTACGGAAAAGCATCTGTTTATCATACATCTATCATGAATATCATGATGTACCTAATGTTTGTATGGCATGATTTTTAGGTACATAAACCAATTTGTTCGATTGGTTGTTTATTGTTGTTTTTTTTTTATAAAGAGAAAGAGAAATAATTTAACTTACTTTCTGGTGTTTAGAAAAAAACGTAGAGCATGGTCACCAAAGAAATTGTTTATCTTAGATTATAAGTTTTATAATTTATGTTGTACACTACCAGCTTTTAAATTTGACTAGTATTTTACAAGCGCTGTCACATCAGAAGTAAAATGTTTCTCTAACTCTTTTAAAAAATAGACTAGTCGCCTCTTTTTTTACAATAACTGGTGTGGTTGCTTATTCAGCACCGCAAACGAGAATATGAATAAATTTTGCCAATTTGAATACATTGTTTTTTTAAAAACCCAGGCGTCACCCACTCTATATTGTGATTTGTGCTACACTGAATCATACAGTGACGGATTTGGAACAGGGCGGCATGATTTAACAGGCGGCAAAATATTCGAAATATGTTAGAAATAAGAACAGCAAAATGCTTTATTACGTAATAACATTTATCTATGTTTTATGTGCGTACCTATGTTTAATATTTATTACCTACTCCAGTTTTTAAACATATGTGTAAATAGCAAAAGAAATGCGAAAAACTCTAGTTTTTTAATAAATTTAAGAATTATTTTTATTTAATTTTTAAAACGTTTTAATACCATGTGTAATTAATAAGAATGAATTAATTGATACATTTCATAATATTTTACTTAATTTAATCTTAATATGTTAATGATGGAATAAAATTCTATGTATTATAAATTTATTAGATTGATTATATTTTAGAATGTTAAAATTAAATTTGACTTAAACAGTAAAAATTAAATGCCTGTTAAGGTTAAATATTTGACACTAATACTTTGCATAAGATCAACTGTATTTCAACAATTTGATGCAATAAACGATTATGACTACGACCTATCTACATTTTAAAAAGGGCGACGAAAAAAAGAGACGTAAACGGTTGTCGTTTAGGTACGTCTCTTAAGTTAAACCAAATCCGACACTGGAACCGTACATGTTCAGTCTATAGGTATTAAGTATTCAAAACTAAATTTTAACCTTGCCTCTACGGTCTAGCGGTTCAGGTGTTGGACTTGACTGCATGAGGTCCCGGGTTCGAATCCCGGGTCGGGATACAAAAAGAAAATATGGTTTTTCCAATTTTCTAATAAAAAAAATGTTGCTCGAGATTGGAAATGTGCCCGGTTGGCGATAGGCTTGCCACCTATCACATTGTGGGACTTAGTGTCTTCGGCTAGTCGTGAGTGCCCTGGTTGTGCCTCTGCCTACCTCTTTCGGGATATGGGCGCGAAGATACTTTTTTTTTGAATGTTATCTTGTTATTTTAGATTTTTTAAAGGATTTTAAAAAATTTTAGTTATCAGAGTTAATATAACTATGATCAGAAATATAGCTGATGAAAATAAGTTTGGAACACTGGTACTTTTCTTTGAAGTAACAAATAAGCGGTAGCACAAAAGTAGAAAAAAATGGAGAAGAATGGAACGGAGAGAAGAGCAGTCAGATCAGAGCATTAGCACAAAAGAACAGATTATGTTTTAATTTCACATAACATCTCATCCTGAGACAATGTGGCTAATTGTCCAAATGCCTATTGTGCAAAATTACCGTACCTCACCAGCGATTATGTTGGTGATGTCCCATTCAAAGCTATGCTTTTATGTAAAGTTGCTTGAATACATCACGATAAAGTCCTGGTTCAGTATAATAAAGTAACTTACAGCTTCGACAAAAACTATTTTTTTACGATATTGGAAGACAAACAAGCAGACGGATTTCCTGATGGTAAGAAATTCATGTCACCTAGAGACATCAAAGGTGGTGCATTGCCAACCTGAGGCCTCGAGCAAAAGTTAGTTTATAGAACACCTTACCCTCCGAACCGGAACACGTCAACGGCAAGCACTAACGTTACGCCGGCTGGAATAGGTAAGGCAGTGGTATCAATTAGGGCTAGTCGCTGCGAAAGTCTAACACCTAGTTAGATGTCATGGTGTTAGTGACGGTAAAGCTTTGCTCACCTTTTAAGAGCTGCAGGAAGGCAGATGGTTTACTCTGCAAAAGAGCCCGAACCAAGAGGGGTTAAAATCCCGGTTCAGTGCATAAAGGAAAGAAACTTACTATTTCGATAAAAACTAGATAACCATATCCTGTCCGTTTGTATGAGCGTCACATTTCTGTTACGTTTCTTGCAGTTGTCCATTCAAGTGTATGATTAAGAAGCCATACTTAGTCAAAATTTAATAATATTGCTGTTATATTTCCATATCCCTAATATTTTATAGTAAAGAATAGTATGTTACAGAGGATGAACATTGACAATTACTCGTGTCCGGTAGTTGGTACGCGCCTTATTAAATTAAGGAAAATAAACCGGTAACTTAGAGTATACAACGTTCTAAGGCGACTGTTTTTAATAAGCGACGCTGTTATAATTACCTCTATGGTGTATATCTAACAAGAAATCTGCGAGCTTGTTTTCTGTCTTATCGGTTATCACAAAAAAAGAAATAAAAAAAAGTAATCGCCTCTGTGGTCTAGCGGTTCAGTTGTTGGACTTGTCAGCATGAGGTTCCGGGTTCGAATCCCGTGTCGGGCAACAAAAAGTAAATTGGGTTTTTCCAATTTTCTTATAAACAAAATGTTGTTCGGGGTAGGATATGTGCCCGGTTGGCGATAGGTTTGCCACCTATCACATTGTGGGACTTGGCATCTTCGGCTAGTCGTGGGTGCCCTGGTTGTACCTTTGCCTACCTCTTCGAAGAAATTTTTTATTTTAAAAAAAGTTGAAAAGACTTATTCCCTAATGACAAGAATGTCTCGATGCAGAATTTACACCTTCACACTTTTCACACTGCACCGGACTGTGATTTTAACTTAAAAATATCAATGGACGGATACGCGTTACGGTGTGTTATTCGGATACCGTGGGATATTTGTATTCAAATTAAAAAAAAATCCATACAAAATCATAATCTGCAACACTGCACAAGGGAGCGGTGTGATATTGCCTAGCAGAGATTGCTGTGGAATAATACGAGTAGGTAAGACTTCATTTTTGTACCTTTAGTGAAAGATTTTGCTGTTATAGTAGTCATAGTGGGTGTATATATTATATATTTATATTTATTCTCATTGTTTATGTACAACATAGTGTAAACAATGTTTTTTTAAACAAAGATGGACTAACATGCTGTCAACTGAGGCTAAAATGTTAAACCTAATGAGTAATTTTACCCGCTACCCTATTCTGTCTATGAAGTATGAACAAAAAATGGTAAGCATGAGGTATGTAAAATTAAAGTGTATTACCATCCAGCAATCCTGATTGTTTGCTTTCACTCGAACGTGATCACTTACGGCTAAAATTAATAATCAATCCAAATCCAAAATTCGCTGTCCAAGATTGATATTTTGATCCATTTTTATGTTATCGCTTGCCAATGACACATCTGTGGACGGGATAAATATAGCAATTAGGTATAGGATAGGCCGGCGGATACGCAGCTATCGAGATTGCTTAAAATCCATTAGATTGAGATACATTATTAACATTGGCCGTTAAAAAATTACATTGTCGGTATCCAACCAATATCTTTTCTTAGTATAAGACCGTTTGCCGACTTTCATCAACTTAACAATATAATATATGAAAAGTGAGGTCAGGCACTCGATAGTCTCTGCCTACCCCGTAAGGGACTAGGGGTAAAGGTATGTATGTATGAATGAATGTACGTATGTATGAAAAGTTGACGCTCTACACTAATGTAAACTCAACGACGGTAATAGTTCCAATAAATAAAACACAAAGCACCCTCTTCAAGTAGTTACATTTTGCATTGGAATTATTTGTGTGGGGGAACGCACCGGAAAGGAACTGGTCTGCCACGAGCCATCCAGGTGGAAGCGTGATTTTAACACACTCGAGTGGTTTTACTAGCTTCATTAATATTTTTTCTTGGTACAGGATTATAACCAAAAATGTTCTACTTATTTTTTTAAATCTAGCAAGCGCATTTTTGAGTCTAATCTGTTTCTAATGTTTCTAATTCGTAATCATTAAAATTAAAAACGTAAGAACAAAAACATTATTATACTATCACTAGCTCATCCGACAGACTTTTTTCTGCAATTTTTTAATGTGATTTCAGTAAAAAAATTGGGGTGAGTCACCCTTATCACTTAGAGATATGAAAATAGATGTTGGCCGATGCTGAAACCTAATCAACATTCTCACTTAATTTTATCAGGATCGGTAAAGCCGTTTCGAAAGTGTACGGGAACGAACATTGTGACACGAGAATTTTATTAAGATTTATTTTCCCACAATTCCTCAACAAAACCTTCTTTTACTAAAACTAAGTAGATATAAATAATTCTTATTATTAGTAGATATAAATAATTCTTATTATTTATATCTACTTAGTTTTAGTATTCTGGTATAAATATGGCCTACCGATTAATTATTTTACAAACAATTTAAATGTATGTGTGTTTACGTTTTATGAATTTCGACAAAACACTTTTGAATTTAGACATTTCAAATAGGTATAATTAAATTACACTGGGTAAAATATTCTTTGTTTCAGAGTATAAGTCGAAGCATTATGGAAATAATGTGTAGGGATTAACGCTTTAAGAAAACAGTATTGGTTACCACAATTCATGCTTTCGTTTGAGATATTAGGTATTAATAATGTTTTTGGGAATAAAAGTGCTATGAACATAATCGGTAGTATTACAGATTTTTTTTATGATATTGGAAGGCAAACAAGCAGATTGATTTGACAGTAAAAAAATCACGCTGCCTAGAAGGTGCGTTGCCAACCCGAGGCCTAGATTTTAGGCCTCGAAAAAATGTAAGTACACCGGCTACCTTATCCTCCGAACCAGAACACGTCAACGGCAAGCACTGACGTTACCTATTCCTGACGTATATCAGGAATTAGTTACCTACCTGTAATAAATGAAAACTTTAGGAAGGATAATTGTTTAAATAATTTGTTTTTTTAGGAAAAGTGAACATTCGGACTACAAATTGGTAAAAATATAGATAGGTATATAACTTTAGTCGAGCCTATATGGACCAAGAATATATCTTATAGGATAAGTGATAACTTGTAGACTTTGACAAAAGGTCTGACATCCCGGCCAGAGGACTGCAACGCACCGATACCATCTATAGTGTCTAGGCAAAGATTGTCAATTTCAACAGGAGACCAGGTTACTAGTTTGCAGTATTCTTTCTTGCTTTAGGTTTTGGCATTCACGTTAGTATTTTGCAATTTATTAGAAATTTGCATCAAATTTACCAAAATTGGTATTCAATTACAATTTGTCGTAAGTCTTAGGTCTTTTTTTTTTATGACATTGGAAGGCAAACAAGCAGACGGATTTCCTGATGGTAAGAAATTCCCGCCGCCTAGAGACACCAAAGGTGGTAATGGTGCGTTGCCAACCACAAGCCGGGATGTTAGGCCTCGAGCAAAAGTAAGTTTACCGGCTACCTTACCCTCCGAACCGGAACACGTCATGACGTTATGGCGGCAGGAATAGGTAAGGCGGTGGTACCAATCCGGGTGAGTCGCTGCGAAACTCTACCACCTAGTCAGATGTCACGGTGTTAGTGACGGCAAGCCTATGCTCGCCTTTTACGAGCTGCCTGTCACAGGAAGGCAGATGGTCTATTCTACAAAGGAGCCCGGACCAACACGGGGGAAAGTCTTCGTTTGCAGTCTTATCAAATGAAATAGTGTATGTTAATTGTGATATTTTAATTATGCCTTCTACCTTCTTATAACCATTGTTATTTGGAATGGTGTTTGTTCTTAAAATTATTATAATTGAATGTATTTCAGAGATTTTTAGGCTAAAAGTTTACAAGTAGTTTACGAAAGTTCACCTGATGGTGAAATGTACCATGGACATAATATGGCCGGGTTACGCGTCCGTGTACTAGCAACCCTACCCTTTTGCACGGAACATGACAATGGCGGGAACCGACGTCGTGGCAACGGGGATATGGTAACGCTATAGTAATAAAGCCGTTAAGATTGTGTACGGATACCCTAACACATATCAGTGACTGACTGCAACAATGGAATAATCCACAACCATAAATTACCTGAAGAGACTGCATCATGAGTATAATCACATAATTATTTCGCTAGAGGGCGACGGTGCCCTCACAAGGAAATTACTTCATGAAAGATATATAAGAAAGAAAGAATACAATCGTTAGTGGACCAACTCACCAAAGGTCAGGAGAAGGTTGTTATGAAAAAAATCCCGGGCATATTACAGAGTAAACAGGAAAAACAATACCTACTTCATTTTTTTTCATATACCTACCTAGGTAAGTACCTAAACTGTTAGTAGCTGCTGTTAATGTCAAGAGATACGAAGTTCGCCGGGTCGGCTATTTTGTTAATAAAACTCACTCACTTCAGGGTTAAATAATACCACGAAAAGGTATCATTTAATGGAGACCGGGGATGGTTGACTACTTTTTTACTAAAACATACATATTATTTGTGTTATAATACAGGAAGTCAATTAAATGGAATTAATTGATAGAAAAACTATTAAACTAATAAAAAAATAAAAGTTCTTCTTCTAAATCAATATAATACTGATGATTAAAAGAGTTTTAAAAGAACGCAAACTCGTGGTCAACCTGCCCCTAGTCCGGGGTAGGTAGACTATAAGCCCAGGGTAAGTAGACTTAAGTACCAATAAGAGACAAATTACGGGAAGATACAAGTAATAAAGTGTTTATTTAAATATAATTACGCTCTTTATTTTAAGAAAAACAATTTGACTAAGATACAATCATTTAAAATAGTCTAACAAAACAGCATTAACTCTTACTTTTAATTAATTATTTATTTTGATCTAACTTTTCTTAAGCTAATAATTAGTTGCCATACCATTAGTAGTCAGTCTCATAATCATCTTTATATACTTAGCTAAATAGGAAATAGACTCAAATGTCAGTCTTCTAAATCAAAAGTGCAATGTTTGCATTCAAAAAATATTATACAGGTTATTGGTATGGCCTGGATCCTTTTCGTAGATCATTCGCTACCATTTTGATCATCCCAGTATTGTATATCCAAAAGTGGACCAGTTTTGAGCTAAATGTTTTTTTTTCTTTTTCTTAGAAAATTCAAAAAATTAAATAAAAACAATAACATCGTATTAATCTGTATTGAAACTGATTAATGCTCCTTTTGACAAAATAATCTGTGTGACAAGCCCTTTCTACGACGTCTTTCGAGGTGTATCAGCTCGTTCAGTAGTTCTTTCATACGTCCTCATCGTTCTAAAACAACAAAATTGCTAGAAATTTAAATAAAATATTTATTTATAAGATTTTTTCAACTCTGAATTTATTTGGGGTTAATTGACTACCTATTCAATCAGCCCCGAAAGAAATTAGTCTACTGACCCCGGACGCTATTTTTTGTTTTTGATTGAATGGTTAACCTAAATAGTAACATTTAGATGAAAAATAGTGTACAATATAAATGGTCTCTTAACACTCACAAAACACACTGATTAATCGAAAAGTGATTAACATAAAATAAGTAGGCATCAAATTTAAAAAAATATGCATTGCGGAAATATTACTTAGGTGATAACAAAACAAAAAGCTTGTTACTGCTCCAAAACGACATGTCGCTGCGAGGCGACGCTTCGGACGACGGATCCGAGTGCAGAGTGTAACACACGACTGAAATAGGATGACGCAATTCTCAAACTACTGACGAGATTTTAGCGATTAGTCTACTTACCCCTATAGTCAACCATCCCCGGTCTCCCCTACACTTATTAGGGTGATTTATATTTTTTGTTTAAAGCTTTTTTCATTGTAATTTGAGCTATGACTACGATCGAAGTCTGTAATAATTTTGTTGAAGTGAAACTTCTTTATCGGGGTTGGCAAAAAATTTAGTGTAACATTTTTTCGTTACGCGTCACATTTTTCCGTTACGCGCCATCTTTGTTCTTATCCCTACCACGCGTGATTCGAATTATACTTTCTCCAACGGAGTAGGGATTGGCAATAAACTTTATTTACCCATTTCTGTAAAGTTGCATACCTATACAGTAAATTATTTTTTGAAAAATAACGTCATAAAGAAGTTTCACTTCTTCACTTCTTACGAGTGTACGCTAGTACACGCACGCATTTTTTTTACTACAAGGAGAGACAGACGGACTCCATGTTCTATGGAAAAGGGTGGCAACATGGTCATTTAAATTGTTAAAAACAACAAAACTTTGTTACTAAGTTTCCACGTCTTACCTTCTTTTTATATAAATTTTATCAACAGAGCCATCTATTGAAAATAGTATGAAGCATTATCAGTTGTCAATACTAACTTTCTTTTTAACAATAGTTGCTTTCTATAGGTTGCGCTTTAGTCAATAAATACAGAATTATTATGATTTACGAGTACCTACTACCAACTCATCTAGATCTACAAGTCAATAGTCGGTACGACCATATCATTTCACTAGAGAATATTAAGTTTAATAATAATCTGTAAATTATGGTACTTACATAATATACCTTAATTTACCTAAATACTACTAAATGACGTTAAGTCGAATAAAATACCAACTCGAATCTGAGTTAATACCTACTAGGTTGGTACCTACTGCGCTCTTAGGTCAAGAGTCAAGCCAATCCATTCGTTACCTACCTAAAGTAGGTATTTACCCGTGATTACTACCAAGATCAATGGTGTTAGAGTTGTGTGTTGTAACTTTTCAGGTTAGGGATCTACCGCAATACCTATTCCTGCCGCAATAATGCCTGTCATTTCCCGGCTTGGAGGGTAGGGTAGCTGGTGGTCTTAGCACAATTGTCGTTACATCCCGGCCGAAAGTCAGCGACGCACCAATAAAATTTATGGTGTTTTTAGGGCACGGTCTCTTACAATCAGGAGACCCGCGTGCTGTTCGCTGATCTCTCACATAAAACATAAAACCTGTGACTTTAACCGAAAGTGGCGCCACCTATAATTTGTTCCTGAAATTATTGTCTGAAATCACTACTGCAGTAAATAGGTTTCGAAAGAAGGTATTTGATTTGCTTAAAAGAAAAGATTTTCTAGCTGAAAAGCATAAATATTTTATATATTTTTTTAATAAATTTAAACCTAGTTTAAGTAATAAAATCATGGTTGCCGAGGAGTTTGTTTCGACTCACTGGCTAGGTGTGGAAACGGTGGTAGTGTAACTACGGTAGATAGGATTAAAATTAATCTAATTTTAAATTTATTTATAATAAGTTATAAAACTTATTAAACATGCAGATAAATAAAATATCTATTAAAAATATAAATAAGTGCTGCGATTTAAATGTTAAAATGTATATTAATAACTTCTTTAAATTTAATTAAATATTTGCACAACACACTTCCTTTTTTCCTGACGTTAAAAAAAGGCATGACCTACTTGTACTGAAACCAATTATTGTTTACGTATTTATAGATTATCGAACAAATCTGGTATTCGAGGCAAAAACTTTTAATTAAAATTCAATTTGCAAACTTTTAACCGCGCGGTTAACGTCGTGGTTATTTGTGAACTTAAAATATGGACTAGTTTAGTTTTAACTGCTGACTGTTCCACATCCAAATGTTCTAATTCCAAATTAAACTTATAATTATTTTATTTTATTTTTTTAGTGGGATTCAAAGTCAAAGAAGCAGATGCTTTACCTGGTGGTAAGAAATAAGAAATGCAGGTTGACTAAAAACAGATACAATTTTTTTACAGTAGGTTCAGTGAAAATAGTCAATTTTATAAAAATACAGACCCTAACATACTGACAAGTGCCTTTTATACTATTACACTATACTGTTATACCATAACTTCTTACACTTATACTTGTTATCTATACTAATATTATAAAGAGGAAAACTTAGTTTGTTTGTTTGTAATGAATAGGCTCAAAAACGACTGGACCGATTTTAAAAATTCTTACACCATTCGAAAGCTACTTTATCCACGAGTAACATAGACTATATTTTATTTTGAATATAAATAAGGTTCTGTAAGATATTTGGATTTTTCGGACACAAACTGAAAAAAATCAACCAAAGATGTTACTTATTTTGTGTACGCTGCCTAAACTACAAAAGATAGAACCATAAAATGTTGTAGTTAATTGTAGATCTTATAAATATCTACAAAAAAGTCCGCGACACACTATACCTATCTATGTCGAGTGAGGCACAACAACCACATTTTTATTTAAAAATCTTGAATTTTTTTTGGACTACATTTAAACGCGTTTATTTTACTCATGCTATTAATCCTTATCAAAATAAATTATTTCATCAATAAGTACAGTTTATGTGTTAATATTTAGTCTTCCAATGACTAAAATTGGACGTTTGGTTTTGAAGTTGTGGCAAAACTAAAATATTACGATTTCTGCTGCACGGCCCGTTGCGAAGTGGGCGTCACCAATATTAAATAAATACACTACGCGGGCAAAGCCGCGGTAAACAGCTAGTTCTATATATTATACTATTGTCACAACAAGAGCCTTATGTCGGGAATCGAACCCAAGCTTCGAGGGTGGTTTAGGAATCAGGCATATACCATTCAACAAACAAGGCGGTAATTATATGGTTATGTTACGAAATGCCTACTAAACCGATTTTGGTCAGATATATCTACAGATAATCACAAAATTAAAACTTTTCTACAATTCCAACAAAACCAATAGATAATGTATCTAAGAACCGTCTCGATCACGTCAGCTTATAATCAAAAAAATCGTATCGTAATCGGTTAATTCGTTTTTCGTCCAAACCACAGATAGACTCACACGAAGACAAATAAAACTTAAATAACACCTCTATTTGCTGTAAGGGAAAAAAATTAGGCTAAACTAAAATGTAGGTAGTAGATATTCTAAGTGCAAGTTTCAAGTTTTATCATAATCGATCAGCGATTAACAAGCGTTTATTGGCTGTTTGCCCTCTTGCACTAAGTAAGTATATTTAAAATACTAAAATTGTTCTCTTTCAACAAACCCCCGACAAAACCTACTTATAATATAGCTAAGGACACGTCAAGTCACTTTCAAGTAAAAAAAACTAACTCCATCTATTGAGAGGTTATGATGCCATATACAGACACACACGTCAAACTTATAACACCTCGTTTTCCATTGGGGGTTAAAAAGGCCCTTTTCATGATATTGGAAGGCAAACAAGCAGACGTATTTCCTGATAGTAAGAAATTAAAGCCGCTTTAGACACTAAAGGTGGTAATGGTGCGTTGCCAACCTGAGGCCGAGATGTGACACCTCGAGCAAAAGTAAGTTTACCGGCTACCTTACCATCCAAACTGGAACACGTCAACGGTAAGTACTGACGTTATGGCGGCAGGAATAGGTAAGGCGGTGGTACCAATCCGGGCGAGTTGCTGCGAAACTCTACCACCTAGTAGGATGTCACGGTGTTAGTGACGATAAGCCTATGCTCGTCTTTTACAAGCTGCCTGGCAGGAAGGCAGATGGTCTATTCTGCCACAGTCTTAATACTAACAGTCGGCCGACTCATGTACTTGCACAGAGCAACGCTGGGGGGAACGCGGGGAAGCGAGCGGCAGGGTCGGCGAGCGCAAACTCCATACAGTTTGCGCTCTCTATCTAGGTGGGTTTGCACTCGTTATTTGTTAAAAATATTTTATACCTAGTGTATTTTATTACAATGTAATAATTGCTGTCTTGTAAATTTATAATGGTTTACAGGTAGTGTTCCGTTTTTATTCGTAAATAAGCCATCGAGCTTGCTGACGTTTCGTCTACAAAATTTTCATCCACAATGGATAAAACGACACCTTTTTAATTTATTACTTTTCCACTGTCGATTCGTGCACCATTAAATTTTTTTTTTTTATACAGTCAGATACAAAGATTTAACTTTGTGCACGACGACCATAGACACATCGGTGAGAGTGACCCAATCCGTAGGATGGCACGCGTTGATAAACGATAATATAAGCTAGGTAAAATGTTAATGTTTTAAGGATTTTGATTTAAGTTTAAAACGTTTATATTGTACATGATTATGGTTTTATATACTTTCTGATAGTTTATATAGTTATTTTAACTTGGAATATGATGTTTAGACTAGGATTTGTATTGATTTATGATGTTTTTATGC
>NJDD01006157.1:23906-40295 GCA_002245505.1 Calephelis nemesis | reverse complement strand
AACAAATAAAATGAAGTAAACACAATTTTACTCTTTTTTTTACTACATATTACGAAGTTTGATTTCAAATCTGTCTTGCATGTTAATTTCCACATTTATTTTATTATAGGCTGTATATAATATTACGCTATACTACTTGGTGGTATGAATAATATGCCGTGGTGAAGAGTTTTTCAGTAATTACCTACCATGAACGCTTATAGCAGTATTATTTCCAACTTGATAAATGTTCGGTTTTATAAGCAACTTTATGGCACACGTCATAAGGTTGTCTTTCTCCGATGACATTTAGTATTATTGAAATAACACTGTTTTAAGAGCTTATGGTAACCCCCCTGTAGCATTTAACCACAGAAGAACATTTAACTGTCAAACTGTTACTGTCAAAAACGATAGTAGCGCTATGACATTAGACTCGATTAAAAGTAAAATCGATTAAACATTAAACTGATTTGATGATCTGATATACCATATTCATTGGATTTTAATGTTGTAATACTTCAATTAGCTTATTGATATCGATGCTAATCATGAACTAATTGAGTTCAATTAAGCGTATTTTAAAACCACAACTAACACTAGATCTTAAATTGTATTGATTATTTATTTCATAATCGATACAATCGGTTCATACTATTAGTATTTGTAAGTGTCACACTACTATTGACAATTGAAGTTTAATGTAGCTACTTCGTAATCAGTTGATATGCTTTTTATATCATAAATAAACTCCGACTTTTAAGAAAAAAGTTGAAAACATGAAAATTCGTTAAGAAATAATTCGACTTGATTTGTTTTAGTGATATCTATGGACGCTAACACAAACCCAGACTTTTTTCTGCCATTATCCTTTGGCACACTCATATTTTATGTGTAGGAGAAGTGCAGAACGCTAATATTTTTTAATAATAATTCTTATAAAGTACATTAAATCAATAAAAAAATATTACCCAAACTACTATGTATTTGACACACACAAACAAATGTATTGATAATAACGATAAAAGATCACAGATGGCGCACTAAAAAGTTTGGAAACAAAGTACCTAGTTGGTCTTGAGAAATGAAGATGGCATTCTTGTCAACAAGATATTAAAATGTGTTATGGTTGAATGTCGACCAACGGGCGACCACTAGTTTAAATAAATATTTCTGGACAAGTTACACAAATTGAGTCTAACCCTAAAGTAAGCAAAGTAGATGCTAGTGTAATTAGATGCTAGAGTTTGCCCACGATTCTAACACAGAAATATTAAAAAGTATCTTTAAGCCCATATCCCCGAAGAGGTAGCCAGAGGTACAACCAGGATACTTACGCACGACTAGCTGAAGACACTAAGTCCTACAATGTGATAGGTGGCAAGCCAATCGCCAACCTGGTACATATCCGATCCCGGGCATCAGCATTATTAGAAAATCGAAAATTTTCACAACTAATTTCTAATTTTTTAAAAAGTTAAGTCCAACGCCGGACCGCCAGACCACACAGGCGATACATAGGAATAGTAAAGTAGATACCAGAATAAATTTAATAAACACCCAGACCCGGAAATGCAGACATCCAAATGATTATCACACAAGTGCTTGCCCCCGTCGAGAATCGAACCCGATCATCGCGGTTGGTTCGTGTAGTTAGGCCTGTAGGCTAGCTAATAGCGGTAAATTTAAAAACAATATGGCGGATTTGGACGCCATTTTATGAGGTCCAAATGATTTTTCTGCTTTATTTATTAAATGAAATACAAAAATAAGGGGTTTGATTGGCTTTTTTATAGTTATTTTGGTATATCATACCAATTGTTTATATACTTTATACGTCTTAAATATGCTGATTTTCTAACGAATAACTAAAACTAAAGCTTTACAAACAGGTAATTAATTACATTTTATTACTTTGTATGTATAATAAAAGCTCAGAAAAAAGAAGAAAAATGTACATTTATACAAAAATACACTTTTTTAACGTTCTCATTTCTGGCAAGAATTTACTGCATTACTTTCTGTTGAACTTATGTTTACAAAAAAAAAATGCGTAATGATAATAAACCCTTTGAATTAATTATACATACATACGTACATACATTCACGTCAGTTTCCCTTACGAAGTAGGCAGGGAGAATCTAGTGCCAAACCTCACGATCCAGACCTGTCTGGCTTCCTCCACATTCATTACCCATTTCATACAAACACGCCGGTTTCGGAGACTCTTGACACAACCTTCGGATAACAGACGAGCTATTTGATCGTGGAATGTCAACCTAGGTCTCCCCGGGTACCTACATCCGTCCACATTCGCATTGTATATATGTGCTGTCAATCCTTCATCTTTCATTCTTTCTACATGTCCGAACCAGCGGAGCTTTCTCATTGTAAGATCAACACTTTCTTTTAATCCCACTCTTTCTCGGATCTCACTGTTACGAATGCGGTCGACGAGCGTGACACCTCACATTTTTCGTATCGTTTTATATAATTAAGCATGATCTCAATTTTTTATAAAACGGAAATTGTAATTATTAAAAAATCATGCTACAGATGTATAATTACCACATATTTTTCTTTAAAATATTTTCAAAAGAAACTAGTAACATGGTCGCAATGTAAGCGTTATGTATTCGCCGTTTACAAGTAGGTATTTGGTGGGAAAGCAGTTGTCTCAGATAGTCCATAATTACAGGCGTTTGGGACTATCAAGTACAGCTCGAATGACTAATAGAAACAAATTTTATTAACGAGACCGTTTTCGACTGTCAAAAGTAACATAGGTTTGTGAAGCAAACATTTGTTCGACTCGATATTATCTAATATTGGTCTTCAGTGTCCAAGTTGGTACAGTTGATACAATAAGTTACATGAAACCAGGCAAGGGTTGGCAGTTGCCAGAAATTCGTCTAAGTTGTCTATGTTTTATATGACATTCAGAGTCCTGCAATAAAACAAAATGTCCTGGGCAAAAAAAGTCATAGGTCAGCGAACAAGCCCACGTATCTCCTGATGGTTATGGGTATGCAAAATCGTTCATAAAAATGTCGGTATTATAATATCGATGTTTTTTAAAAAAGAAACATCGATCTCAAAACATCGATCTGTCTTTTGCATCCCTAGATGGTAAAAGAAAAGCGTGGACTATTGACACCATAAATGTTACAGGTGCGTCGCTGCCCTGCAGCGAGGATACGAGTCTACCAGCTACCCTACCTTCCGGGGTGGAACATGACAAAATCATTATGGCGGCAGGAATAAGGGAGGCGGTGGATCCCCATCCAGGCAAGTTGCTCCACAGCAATCTACCACCAGTGCAGTGGTCTAGTTGGTTCTGACCTATATCTTGTACAGTGCTCACCTGTTACGAGCTGCATGGTCTGGAGAGAAGCAGATGGTCTTTCTACCTAACGGACCCGGCCCAACACGGGAAAAAATTTATTCAAGTACACGATATGACCATCAAATCTTATGTGGAGTACATCCACGATTCTCAATTATTGTCAAATTGAATGCAGAATATCTACCAAAATGTAGTACCCAACGTAAAAGTAAATATAAATATTATATGAGTCACATGATATGTTATAAAATACCTATGGTAATTTACGGTAGACGGAGTTAAATTTAATTACAGTTTTAAATGTTTTGGTAATAAATAATTAAACTAGTCATACATATAAATAATTGGCTTAAAAGTTAAAGCATACGTTATCAAATAGGCAATATTTTATATAAATATTAAAATATTTGCACATCAAAATATGGTAAAATATGTTAATATACTTACATATTTTTGTAATATCTCATTTACACGCATATTTCGCAAATAAATAGTTTTCTTTCTTTCTTTCTTTATGAAATCTTATATTTTTCCCAAAAAGTAGGTCTATAAGCACATATTTTTACAATAAGTTCCTTACGGGTTGCAGATCTGTCTGGCTTCTTCTAACTTTTTCATTTTATCAATTCAAACGGGCCTTTCGAAATGTTGTCTAAACATAATCTTCCTACCTAGCAACCCTAAGCCGGGCGCCAGTAAGTCTATCAGGAACGAAAATCGATACTAAAAGTATTGTTAAAATAGAAACTAGGTGAACTGAAGATTGTTCAAACTCCTTGTTTCTACATTAAGAAACATACAGATATATTATTGGATAACAATAAATTAATATTAACATTCGCCTCTGTGGTCTAGTGGTCCTGCATCGGACTTGACTTCTAAAGATCCCGGGTACCGGGCAACTGAAAAACTAGATTTTTTTTTAATAAAAATAATGTGGCTTGGGATTGGACATGTGCTTTTTATAAGAAATTAAAGATGTACATGATCCATTTTTTTTTGTTGCCCGACTCCGGAAATCGGGACCTCAAAAATTTAAGTTCGACGCCACAAAGATTTTAAAAAAAATAAAACAATCAAAATGTTATTAATGCTAAAAGTTGATGTTTAAATATATTTAAATTTCAAAATTAAATTAGTAATCCATCAAATTATTGTTAGTATCATATTTCTTTAAAATTTGTGGTTATTATTAATATTTTAATATATTTTTACAGTTTTTGTATCTTTAATTTCTTTATCTACTGAACCTATGTTCATATAATCTCCTCAGACAAAAAGGTTGTCTGGTAGAAATCGCTTTGTTTGGCGATAAGACCGCCGTTTGTGTACTGTAAACTATCATAACGTGCTCTTGTTAATACTTAATTGTACAATTTTTTAGCAAGTTTATATTTTGTGCACAATAAAGAGTTTATTCATTCATTCATTCAAATTATCAATTCAAAAGAAAATTATGAAAAATACTTTATTTTTGTGCACCCAGATGACTTACTCATGAAATCGAAGTAGGTTTTTAGCAGATTTGCGCTTCAATTATTTCCCTGTAAAGGATAGAAATTATATCTTTGGTAAAAAACTTACCTATTCTGCTGCTGCTGTTCCTGATCATCTTCAGCCTCATTGCTGACGATGGACTCTAACATTTGTATCTTCAACATTATGTATCACATGACAATATCATCACATCACTTCACACACTGCACCGTATCATAATCCTCGATGATGGATGAACTGGAACAAATGTATAGCGAATTAATAACAGTATTTGAGCGTTGTTATTTTGTATATCTACTTTTACAGGTACCTAGTGAGTATAGGTCACAGTGTTTAACGTAGGGATGTGATGACCCCATCACAAGCAAATAATCTAGTGATATAAATTGCTAGGTTTTTTGGCCAGTGCAGTCAGACTTAGTTACTGCGTTAAAAACACTCGCCTTATTAGATACCACCACTAATCTAATATTTCTCTTTCAAACAATTCAGTGTTTAATCTTGTCCAGTATAAGTGGCTTTTTATTTTTTATGATATTTCAAGGCACATTAGCAATCGGATTTCCTAATAGTAAGAAATTCACGTTGCCTAGAGACACCAAACGTGGTAACGGTGAGTTGCTAACCTGAGGCCTGGATGCTAGGCATCGAGCAAAATTAAGTTTACCGGCTACCTCACCCTCTGTACTGGAACACGACAACATGTTGTTGAGCATCGCGTAGATAACATAAAAAACAAGTAATAGGGTTGGTAATTGATATCATCCTCTTTTTGCAGTCGGTTAAAAAGGTAGTCAAATCTTCTACGTCAGTTATGATTGGTGATATGCACCACACTCAACCAGCACATTGCCCTCTACCTCCACTCTATACCATAAGTACTTCAAGACACCAACACAGAGTTGAAAACACAACACTTCCTGCGTAGAATCGGACTACCACTAGAAAACGAAAATAAAATCTTTTATATCATCTACTCCAAAAAATTTTAAAATCGCGATGCAGAATTCATAGAAAAGAAATTTTATTTAAAAATGGCCAAAGGGACTGATAAGGGTAGCAGGTAAAGATTTGCAGTGGGGTAAGATTCCCACTTTTGTGTTTTTATGCGTCAGCAATAATCACAGTGTTAACAATAGTTCGAAAGTTACCCGTTTCTTATACGAAGACATTTGTTTCTTTTCGGCCGGCGCCGGGATGTGACTACCCCCAAGGATCTAGATCATGTCATTCATAACTAGACGGTCAAGTCCTGCGCAGCATTTATGCTCTTAATCGTCGGCTTTTGTTGGAATTCCATTGTATAATACACATACACATTTTCCAGAAAATAAAATAAATATAAAATAATCGCCTCTGTGGTCTAGTGGTCCGGGAGTCGGACTTGACTTCTTGAGTTCGCAGGTTTGATTCCCCGGTCGGGCAGCAAAAAAGAGTAGAAAATGTGTAGTTACAATTTTCTATTAAAAATAACGTTGTCCGGGATTAGAAATTGGCGATAGGCTTGCCACATATAACATTGTGGGACTTGGTGCTTTCGGCTAGTTGTGGGTGCCTTTGTTGTGCCTCTGCCTACCTCTGGATATAGGCGTGAAGATACTTACTTACTCACAAAGTAAACTTGGACTTTTAAAAATTTACTGCAGTTGCACTTTTAAAAAGAAAAAGTATTTCATTTTACCTTTTTTTAAGTGTATCTGATCCCGGCCAACGTAATTTTACAAGATAACTGACCAAAAACATTTTGATATGCTCTAACCAGAAATCGAACTGAAACTCCATGCAGTTAATGTCAACACTAGATAGCTGGACCTCTGAGACGATTTTATAAGTATGTTGTATGAGTACAATTACCCTCTTCGCAGTCAGTTTCTAACATAAACATTTTCTATTTCGACTTTATTATTATTAACATGGTCTTATGACGTCATAATACACGAATTGTAAATCATACATACAATGCGGGCGTGACATGAATGTAATATGTTCCGCTCTTGTCTTGTGACGTCATTTATCATTAAAATACTACCTTAGACCTGAACAATATTAATAAATCATACATGTTCAAGTCGGAGACAATGTTATGTCATTCGTCAAAGAACAAGAAACATAATTTATACGTGGAATAAAATAGTAATGAAACTCTATACAATAATAAAAATAAAATTAAAAAATGTCAGTAACGCCCGACGTTATACAGGGTGTATTTGAGACCGTAACGAAAACTTCTGTGGTAGTTGATACATATCAGTCATCAAGATTCCGTTAACAGTTTTTGTCGTAAACAAGTGGTTAAATATTTAGCAGTTTTCAGCCCGCAATGTATAGCGAACAAAGTATATGCATTAAGCGGCGCGTTGCTAGCTGTAGGTGCCGACCTAGTACCCTGTTTTATTACATTGCTGTTTTTAGTAAAATGTGTTATTTATTAGATTTTATATGATAATCGATTTGCGTTAGATTGTAATAATAAAATAATATTGAAATCAATAAAAAAATTACAAAAAATTTGAAAAAATCATGAAATTTCCGACACGAAATTCCAACTCCATAAGCATGTCTATCATGTACAGAATCCAAGGTTTTATTTTTCGTTACGCTATCATTTAAACGGTGTAAATGTAATGTATCTTAATAATATCAGCTTTTAAATAAAAATACATCGAAACAGATTCATCCGTTCAAAAGTTATTATGCCACATACAGACACAGACAAACACACGCTATGTTTTGCTCATCATATCTATGGTTTTCCTTATATGGCAAAAATTACACCAATATCGATGATATTTTAAATGCATGTAGTAGGTAGTTGAAAAACAGAAGTATGTGTTTGAAATCAACTTTTTTCAAACATCAACCCCAAAAGGACTATAATAAGGATGAATTGTTTCATTTTTTTTATGAAAATCTATTTTACGCTGACGAAATCGCGCCCAAACAGCTAGTTCATGTACCTTGAAGTACATACATACATGTCTTCTCGCCAAGTCCAGACAGGCAGGCCTGCCAGGCTTCATCCACATTCATTACCCTTTTCATCCAAACACGCCGGTTTCGGACAACAAATAACCAATTATAATAACATAATTTGTTGTAAAATTTTTATTAGACAACCTCGAAATCATAACCTAACTACCTTCCGAAAAAGAAGAAAAAGGGACTACCAAAACGAGGGGTTGTAATAAAATCGCAGTAAGTTTTTTTCACTTAATTATCTCATTTTAGGATAAACTACTACCTACATAAAATCTTGACAATCATTTCATTTTTTATATGACACTGGAAGTTTCCTGATGGTAAGAAATTCCCGCCGCCTAGAGACACCAAAGGTGGTAATGATGTGTTGCCAACCAGAGGCCGGGATGTTAGGCCTCGAGCAAAAGTAAGTGTATAAGTGCAAATATGTCGGAAATAATTACTTACACAATGTACAATGTACATACATATATATTTTCACGCCAAGTCCCTTACGGAGCAGGGAGCAGGAGTATCGAGTGCAAATCCTCACGGTCCTGGCAAACCTGACTTACACAATATATTTTTATAGAAGACGGAAGTCAATTTTATATATTTTTTTTATGTAACCTAATCAACACCTACCAATCAACGGTATTTCATAATCTTAAAATATTAATACGTGATGCCTAAACTTTGTACCCCTTATAGTTTATGTGTAGGAGAAGTGCAAAATGCTAATATTTTTACAAACTTACAAAGTACATTAAATTGATAAATAATACGTTACCCACACTACCATGCATTTGACACACACAAACAAATATATTGATGATAACGATAAAAGATCACAGATGGCGCACTAAAAAGTTTGGAAACAAAGTAGTTGGTCTTGAGAAATGAAGATGGATATGGATGGATATGAATAAGATATCAAAATTTATTATGGTCGAATTTCGACCAACGGGCGACCACTAGCAAACATTAATATTTGCCGCCCGGGGCGGACTGTCTCTTACACCACCTAAACCACTAATGTGGCCATAAAGCATACGTATTTGTTTGGCAGTTTTCAGTACGGTAAAGTTTGACGTCTGTACGAAGTTCGGCATCGCTGTGAATACTGATTAAGGGGGTTTTGTCTTGAATTCCAGGGAACTAATGCATAACTTATTACTTTACGTGTTGATTAATATTTCTAAAAGAACTTTTTTTTATGTTATAGGAACAACAACAAGCAGGCGGATTTCCTGATGGTAAGAAATTCACACCGCCTAGAGACACGAAAGGTGGTAATGGTGCGTTGCCAACCTGAGATCGGGATGTTAGGCCTCGAGCAAAAGTAAGTTTACCGGCTACCTTAACCTCCGAACCGGAACACGTCACGACGTTATGGCGGCAGGTATAGGTAAGGCGGTGGTACCAATCCGGGAGAGTCGCTGCGAAACTCTACCACCTAGTCAGATGTCACTGTGTTGGTGACGGTAGTCTATGCACGCCTTTTACGAGCTGCCTGGCAGGAAGGCAGATAATCTATTCTGCAAAGGAGCCCGGACCAACACGGGGAAAAATACTAACTTGTTATAAATGCAATACTGTTTTTATTTGGTTTAGGTTTGGTATCGTTTCTTCTCCTGACTGGCTAGGTTAGGAACGTCCGATTTCGGGTTTCGTTTTACGGTAGATATGGTTAAAATTAATCAAGTTTTTAAAAGAAATATTCCTGGATGAATTACACAAATTGAATCTAACCCCAAAGTAAGCAAAGAATATACCGCCTCATACACGTCTAACTACACCGATCAACCGCAAGGCTCGGGATCGATTCCCGACGGGGGCAAGCATTTGTGTGATGAACATTTAGGTGTCTGCATTTCCGGGTCGGGGTGCTTCAACGCCAGACACCAAAAATGTGAATGTTGCAAACGATGGTTGCTAAATCTCGTGCTTGAGTAAAATTATCGGCTGCCCTATCCTTTAAAACGTAACATGACAATGACGTGTATTTCTCAAAATTATCAATTTATCAAAAAAATGTTATTACGAAAAACAAAAAGGGTGTCAAATTTGCTCTCCTGCGGTGACGGCGAGAACAGTATTCTGAACTCCACAAACTCAAAGACGGGAGAGAGTGTTCGGCGCTAACCTCTCACCCTATCTTCTTCTTAAATCTGCCAATGCAGCCCTCATGTACCAAATTATTCAGAACGGGTTATTCAAATTTTGACAAAGAATTTTGACTAAAGCGTACGAGTACGCCTACCCGAGGAGAACGGGACACCCCGCTTAGATTTTCGAAGGTAATCATTATAACTGCAACAGGTATAAAAACAGTAATATCGCGATCTAGGATTCATTAATTTGTAAACCAAATTTGGAATAAAAATGCTTTCGTTTTTATTTTTTTTATTTTGTTTCGTTGTATTACATATTTTGGGTATTGCTTGATAAAGATTTTATTGGAAAACACAATTTCAAAATATTGTTTTCATTTTATTTTTATTTATAGAATATTATGAAAGAACTCGTTTATGAATACGATGCTTTTATCACTGACAAAATATGCGATATCGAAGCTTTTATATTTCTGGTCTATGTCCAGTCTCTTATTACTGTATTATTTAGAATTTAATAAAAATATTAATATTTTGCGCTGGCCAAGATTATAGTTGTGATACTGATGACATCTAGCCTACGGAAAAGGCAACATAATAATGAGGGTAGTTTGAAAAAATATAAATTAAAATCATTAATATTTAAAAGTTTAATCGCTAGATGTCGTCAAACAAAAATATATCTTTCTGATAATTATGTAATATATCTAGAGAATTTACTTGTTCTTTATGTTGATTTTTTATTTATTTGGACTTTAGTGATAGTGTCATTTACACAAAAAATGTTCTTCGTTTATCCCGAAGTTTTGGCCTACATTCCCAAAAACTCTTAGTTGATCCCACATCGTTATTGATATTGTGATTCGTTCCAAATTGTAAGCACTTTAAATTATGTACAGTAAACCAAAAATGAATAACTTATTTGAAACTGCTAAAAAATTCGAAAACATTTATTTTTAGTTAAAAGGGGACTATTGTTACAATATAAATGTAAACATCCTCGAAATGGTCAGATAATTACCTAATTTTTATTTAATTTAAATCAGTCACATCTATATTGTTAGATATTTAGGAAAATATTTTTTTAGAAGAAGTACTGTATTACTTAATTCTTATAATTTTTAGTATAGAGGATCCAAAAGGACGTAACGGGTTAGAGTTTTGCAGCGATTCGCCCGGATTGATACCATCGCCTTACTTACTCCTGCCGCCATAACGTCAATGCTCGCCGGTTCGGGGGGTAAGGTAGCCGGTAAACTTAATTTTGCTCGAAGCCTAACATCCCGGCCTCAGGTTGGCAACGCACCTTTAGTGTCTCTAGGCGGCGTGAATTTCTTACCATCCAGAAATCCGTCTGTTACTTTTTATGATATTGGAATGCTAACATTCCAATACCATAAAAAGTAAATATAAAAGCAAAACGTCTTTTTTTGTAGTGACTGCAAGTAAAGAATTGAAAACGTTTTTAATATGGGCTACCCCGATTTAGGCCCAGACTGTTTTGGTTATTACTTAAAGATATTGCTGTTTTTCTACCAACAACAGCTCGTATTAGGACCGAGGGTCGGTAAATCACTAACACTACGACTAGTAATTGGCAATCGCCCGCTTTGGTACCGCTGTCTTACCCCACTTCTACTAAAACTACAGTGTTTGTCACTACCATGTTCCAGTCTTGGAAGTAGAGTAGCCAGTGAACGTACACAAGTGGATTTATACTACGTAATCATGTTGGCAACGCACCATTAGCAACTTGAATGTATTTTAGTGACGCGTATTTCTTAAAAGCTTTCTGCTCCTTTGGCTTACAATACGTAAAAGTATCTAAAAAGGTATATTAAAACATTGTTAAGTTTTTTAAAGTAATTTTTTTCTTATATTTAATCTTGGTAAAAATACCTAATTTTGAAGAAAAATATACGATAAAAAAGAAAGACACATTTTTCAAAGTGCGTTGTTATCTCCGTCTTGAATACTATATATCCTAGTGCGTTGATTATAGACTAAGAGCTACTATACGCAAAATGGTGTCAAATCTTCTTCGTCGTTTGTGAAGAGACTATCGATATGCACTTGGTGCCAATTACCGATTCGTCATCAATAGAGGTAGTTTTGACACTCCGCGAACGGAGCAGTGTACAGTCCAGAATACAGGAAATTATCCAGCTCCTTTACCTACTGGTTTAACGCGAAGAAACGGACACCTATATTTGGCCGTAGATATTTTTATTTATAGTAAGTTCCATAAAAATTTCAAAATCGCGATGCAGGACGTTTACCTGATTCTATTTATCTAGTTTTGGGATCAGAGAGGTATATTGTGCCCTTTTTACCTGAGTTCACCCCATGTTACTATTTTGACAATGCATTGAGCATAGATTAAACACACACAGAAGGTTAGTTAGGTAAAATTATAAAATTTGTCACCTTTCAAATACTAATCCACCATTTTTAATTAACTTTTAATTTTTTCATAATTAAAATAGTTTTAATTTTAATATTTAATTTTAGTTCTAAAGCATGTTGTTTCTTTTATGTTAGTCTAAAAGTTGGATGGTACTGATTGCTAAACGCATTAAGAATGTTTTAAACCCCCGACGCAAAAATATAAGTGTTATAAGTTTTTACAGACGTGTCTGTCTGTCTGTGGCATCATAACTCTCGAACTGACCGAGTAATTTCAATTTAGTTTCTTCTGTATCAAAGGTAACTTGTGTGCGAGTGTTCTTAGACATGTTTGATGAAAATCCGTTAAGCCGTTTAAAAGTTGTGGAGCTGAAAGTGGGGCGATTAACCGAGTTTTCAAATAAGTTTAAATAAACAATGTTTATTTATTATGTATTATATTAACAGAACTCCACTGAGAAAGCCGCGGAAAATGCTCGAGTATAAAAATAGCATGATAAATATTACTGTCTATCTAATAATGCTGCAGAGTTCCAGTTCGTTTGTTAGAACACAATATTCTCTGTATTTGATATGAAATATTTATTTATGTTCATCAGTATATACACAAAATGAGGGCTGGTGCCTGCAGTAGGTTGTGAAATAACCTATAACCCAGGTAACCAAGGTAACCCAAGGTCAGGTAAATATAAAAACATGTCATATTTTGTTTTTTGTTTCAACGAACAAAGTAAGCTTATATATTGATAACTAGCCACTGCCAGTGACTTCGTACACGTCATGTTGATGTGATTTTTCATATAAGTAATGGAACAAAAGATTTTCCCACATTAAAAGGTATCCTAGTTTGGTGAAAAGTTTGTGTCTAGTTTTTGTGTGAAAATTGCACAAACAAACCCACAAACATTTTTTGGGTTCTGTATTATTGGGGGTGTATTATTGTCTGTTTATTGGGTTCCCCTGTGTTGGGTTCTGTATTATGTAAGTCCAGTAAATGGTCCAGGAGTTGGACTTGACTTCATGAGTCCCGGGTTCGATTCCCGGTTTGGGTAACAAAAAGAAATCTGGTTTTTACAATTGTCTAATAAAAATATGTGGGTTGAGATTACACGTATGCCCGGTTGGCGATAGCTTACCACCTATCACATTGTGGGACTTAGTGTCTTCGGCTAATCGTAGGTACCCAGCCCTAAAAAGTATCTTCACACCCATATCACCGAAGGGGCACAGACCTTCGGGGATAGGGGCGTGAAGACACTTTTATTTGTAATATGTACACATACGTAGAAAATATAGTTTTTAAAAATTCTTTATATACAGATTTAGTTTTATTACTATTAGATTGCATGTGTAGCTAGTACTTGTATATCCATAATTAAGCTAAAATACAAGTGTATGATTGCCTATAATCATATCTGTGATCAGGCCATTTTAAAACCATAGCTTACGTTGATTTAAGGCGATGTACCCTTCAAAGAGTCTCACGTCAAAACCAGTAGTAAAAAAAACATATCTAACATAATGACATGATATCATTTCTGCTGTGCTCAGCACTTTGTAACTAACCAAATCCAATCAAATTATCTTTATTTCACGTTAACCTACAAGAGACACTTGTGACGCTTTTTAAGTTTCAATTATAATTGACATGCGTTACTATTGTGGCGTAAATCGGGCCAACTCGCTAAGTTCAATATGAGTATATGCTACACATCCTTTAAATAAATAAATAAATATCTCTGGACAAGTTACACAAATCGAATCTAACTCCAAAGTAAGTAAATTATATGATTGTGTTACGGGTGTTAGCCAACGATACCTATATTCATAGAAATACCAGAATAAATTTAATAAAGACCCAGACCTGGAAATGCAGACATCTAAATGTTCATCACACAAATGCTTGCTCCCGTCGGGAATCAAACCGAGCCTCACGGTTGGTCGGCGTAGTTAGGCGTGTACGCTAACCACTCGACCAACGAGGCGGTCATTCAAGGTTGATTACGTGTATGGGTCTTCTGTACGTTAGTACTATTGCTTATTCTTTGTTATAAGTCCTATTGGAAATACTGTTCTTGTACTTGAAAGTGTTTTTTTTTCGAAATGACTACTTTTGTGTACATCTAAAGACTTTTACAACGTCACCGGGCTAGACTTGAAAGTGTAATTATTTGGTTTAAGTTTGTCTGGTTAAATTTTTTGAAACTGTATTATATATTTTACCACTTTTGTTTTAGTCGTCCAGATTACTAGACCACAGGAGTTGGTGTTGCCTAAATAAAACCCCAAGTCCCACTCCCGGGTCACTATTTTTCATTTTTGTAAAAAAGAGGTAGGTAGATAAGATTGGCGATATGACCACCACCACCACCACCAATTAAATTTAAACTTTTAGAAACTTTCAGTTAACCTCGGGTGTGTTTGTACCTCTGCCTACAATTTAGGGAATGTTGGCGTGAAGTTACTTATTTTCTGTATAACATATTGTTATAGATGATGCGTTCCGATCAGGTGGTAGTTTTTAGTATAATTATAGACGCATCACAAGTGTCTTTTTTATGGTCGATGTGAAATGACATAAGTATTTCTAATTCTAATAATTCTACAAAGAAAGTTATCCAGTTTCATATTTTTCATTTAACAGTGATCGTGTAACAAAATTGTCTTTTAAATGGATAGAGAATTTCATTGCGACACAAAGTGAGGAGTCTTGTTCGGAAAATATTACGCTATAAAGTGGTTATTGCAACCATAACTGTTGTTCACTCGACAAAGAGCGCTATAATATAGCCAAAGAGCTCGCGAATACGTAATCGACACCAATAACACATGAAATATGTATTTTCTGTTAGAGTCTATGGAAATCTGTGCTGATTCAAAATTTGATTAGTATCGCAAAATTATATAAAAGCTGAACCGGCCGAATCATATAACATTAAAGTATGACAATATGTAAAACGACGCAAGTGTTTCTCTTTTTATGCTCAGTGTCTATACTCAAATACCTTACCAAATAATTCATACACAAAAAAATATTTATTCGCTTTTCAGTTTGTTTTAGAAAGGACTGATGTCTCGATAACTGTGAGATTTCCGTCACGTTAAGCTTTTGTGCATATATCTCCTCCAGTTAAAAAGAAAATGAGATACTTTTGCTCTACGTTGCTAAGGTGCTTCAAAGTTCAAACTAAGTTGTTTTGTAATGTGTATGTGTACTTATATAAAATATTAACTCATTGCATTTCGTTTATATTTTCAGACTATTTATATGAGCTTTTTATTCATGATTGATTAGGTCGTCAATATAAACGAAAAGGTATGACAGTGTTTTATGTTCAGTCGGGTTATGATAAAATTTATATGGAACCACTTCGGAATCTTGATCTACCTTTTCAAATAAGACTTTTTAAAATTGATTGATAAGTAACCGAATGATTCTCGACAGGAGCAGACATTAATTGTGTGATGAACATTTAGATGACTGCATTTCCGGATCTCGGTGTTTATTAAATTTATTCTGGTATCTATATAAGTATTTCAATGTCTTAGTATTGTCGACTAGTAATCATGATACAAGCATAATATAAATGCTTTATTTTGGGATTAGATTCAATTTGTGTAATTTTTTTCCAGGGATTACTTACATTACAACTGAACACTAATAACGTAAAAAATAGTAAAAAGTGTAAATAAAAAAGTAAAGTATAAGAATTGACACTGAAACTAAAAAAACGTCGCGCGTTAAAGGAATATTATATAACTAGCGACCCGCCCCGGCTTCGCACGGGTGCAATGCTGATATACTAAATACGCTACAGAAAAACTGTGAACGTTGTTTATAAAAAAACATAGTTCCTTTTCAGTTCTCTTTTTTTTAACTGAAATACCTCAACTAAAACTACGATTTTAATTAAATTAAATATACTTAAAAAAACATTTCTTCCTACAAAAGATAATCAACAGACATCAACAACAAAAGACACCTATTCTATTAAATTATTTTTCTGAACTTACATACCTGAAATTACGACTTTTCAAAATAATTTTGCGTTATATGAAATTGATCTAACTAATTTTAACCAAGATCTT
>NJDD01006157.1:0-18880 GCA_002245505.1 Calephelis nemesis | reverse complement strand
GACGTGTTAAAACGGTGGAGTGAATATTATGGAGATATGTATGAAGGTGCCCAAGATGCTGCCGCTGGGTCCGAGTACTCAAATTTCTCGGAAATAGCGGAGGCATCTGACTGCATTATGGTCTTATTTATTATTATATATATTATTAATTTATGGTCTGACGGCTCGGTTGGCGATAGGCTCGCCACCTATCACAATTTGGGACTTAGTGTCTTCGGCTAGTACTGGGTGCCCTAGTTGTGCCTCTGCCTACCTCTTAGGGGATATGGGTGTAAAAATACTTTATTTTACTTTTTTTATTTAATATACTTGTTGTTGCTGCTATTTACTTTTTCAATATTTTCAATGTACAGAATTGACCCTTCTACAGAGTTATTATATATATAGAAAGACTATTACAGAAGACTATTACGTAAGGATCGTGAGGTCTGGCACTCGATACTCTCTGCCTACCCTATAAGGGACTTGGCGTGAAGATATGTATGTATGTATGTATGTAAGACTATTACACTTTGCGAGATCGGGTTTTCTTGTATTTTAATAGCACGCGTGGTGCTTGAAGTAAATGTTGTCCACAATTTTATAAACATGATAATTCGATTATCACATTATGTCCCCTAATGCATTACCCAGCATGATGCTTGTAATACCGTCGTTTTTAAAAAGCAAGAATCACTCTGACAGGAACATATCAGTCACTATGACGACAGGAATAGACGGTAAGGTTTTCCCCGTGTTGATCCGGGCTCCTTCGCAGAATAGACCATCTGCCTGCCTATCATGCAGCTCGTAAAATGCAATTACCGTCACTAACACCGTGACTTCTGACTAGGTGGTAGAGTTCCGCAGCGACTCACCCGGATTGGTCCAACCACTTTACCTTTTCCAGCTGCCATAACGTTAGCGCTTGACATTGACGTGTTCCGGTTCGGAGGGTAAGATAGCCGGTAAACTCCATGTTCTGGAAGCCTTACATCCCGGCTTTAGGTTGGAAACACACTTTACCACATTTGGTGTCTCTTTAGGTGGCGTGAATTTCTTACCATCAGCATATACTATACTGCTTGGTTGCCTTCCAGTATCATAAACAAGCAAGGCGATTCCGGGAGAGTGCAGCACTGTTGTGCAAATGGTAGTGTTCTACCGCCTACACTAGTGAAACCAAGGGTTCCGAAGTACCATCTAGCAAGCATAGATTAGAAAAATATTAACTAAATTAAGAGTAATATTTGCCAGGATTATAGAACAGATAAACAGACGTCAGTTGAAAAATATTTTCACTCAAAATCGGACTAGTGTCTCGGGCTAATAAAATATTTATATGCCAAGCGTTTCACTATTCAACTCCTAACACTGACCCTGTTACATGAAAGATCGCGAATTTTATAAACCAGGCGGCATGGCATATTCATTTTTAAAATAAATCGTCTCTGTGGTCTAGCGGTCTGGCGTCGGACTTGACTTCTTAAGGTCCCGGGGTCGATCCCCAGGTCGGGCAATGAAAAATTAAAAATTGTGCATTTTCAATTTTTTAATAAAATTAACGTTGCTCGCGATTGGATGGCCCGGTGGGCGATAGGCTTGCCACCTATCACATTGTGATATTCGGCTAATCGTAGGTGCCCTGGTTGCGTAACCTGTAACTGAATGTATAATTATTGTTATTAGGTTATAATAATACCAGCTGTTGTTATCCGTGGCTTTGCCCACGTGGTTTACGGTCCACAGATACATTTTTTCGAGATAAAAGTTTTCCTCTGTTTTAATCCAAATTACCCTGTATATGGGTGCCAAATTTCATGAAAATTGGTTCAGCAATTATTGCGTGAAGGAGTAACAAACAAGCAAATAGACAAACTTTCGTATTCATAATATTAGTAGGATTAAGTTGTAGCCACATGTAAAAAAAGGTAAAATCAAGGTTTGTATGAAACAAAAATTTAAAAGAATACAAACATGTTTTGGTAAATGTTGCACAGCCTTTTTTTTAGCAATAGAGAGTGAAAAAGCACGAAAACTTTCTGATGGTAACAAGCAATTGTAGCTTTAGGTATAATTACATCACTGTCCTGTTGTAAAGGGCTACTCCACCTTTAAGATTAAAACACAATTGTGTTTGGCACTGACGTTATTGCGACAGGAATGGGTAAGGTGTTAAATCCTACTCAAGCAAATTAATAACAGGGTAAATTAAGTTTATGTTCTGGTCTGTATAACAGTGTCATAAAGATAATAATTTAAGTTTCAAGTTTGGAGTACGTTAGTTCACATTTTTTAATAAGAGGGCTAGTGATTTTGTAAACTTTGAGATTTTAAGGTTATGCTTACCTTATAAGAGCTTAATATGCTTAGCAGAATGACAACTTATTATATTTAAATATCCCAGACCAACACGAGACAAGTTTGTTTATATATTAAGGAAATTAAATTAAAAATCTTTACACTTTACAATTTATTACACTTACTATTAATATTTTAATCAAATGTACACAATTGAACCAATAAATATATTACAATAATCAGTATATCTTTATTTCTTTGTTAATAAAAAAATATGCACGGTAAAAAGTCTTTTATTTTCCTTTTGTCCTTTTGTGTTCATGTTTGTCCAACGTGGCATTTGTTTACTATTTCTAATTTATTGCTTTATTTTAATTTAATTAATTACTATCCAGTGTACGGTGGATTTAAATGTGAATACTGATCTGATCTAATAGGGATAAAATAAATTTGTATTGGTTTAATTTATATATACCACCGGTACCTATGGCTGATATTTTATCGATATCGATAAAAATGAATATATTGCCCAGCAGCTGTATTTTATCTGTGAGATTCGTACTTTTGTCAAAACTGACATTTACGTGACGTTTTGTTGGTAACATAGTGCGATGTAAACTGATTGTTTTTTTAAAGTACTAAGTCCCGTCTCTTAAAACGTAGTGATTATATTCTCTTTGGTCAAGTCCAACACCTGGACCGCTGGACCACAGAGGCAAATTGTTTTTTGAAAAGTATAATTATTTTTGGAAAATAATTTGGTAAAGGTAAAAAGGAGTTTCTATTATATAAATAAAACTAATACATCTAGGTCCGTTCGCACCTTTACATCAAACTCACAGAGAAATATAACCAGGATTTAACGTTTATTCAAGCGCAGATGAAAGGTTTTTGCTTTTTCTCCAGAGCCCCTGATCCCGAAGTGGCCGGGATAGGTTTTAATAGAAAAGATTCCCAAGGATGAATACGTTCGAACCCTTAAATATTACGCTTTAGTAAACAAAAGTTATTTACACATAGAGAAAAATCCTATGTTCGTCACACGGCCAGACCTAATGTTTTTTATATGATAATAGAAGGCAAACAGGCAGACGGATTTCCTGATGGTAAGAAATTCACGACGCCTAAAGACACCAAAGCTGGTAATGGTGCGTTGCCAACCTGAGGCCTGGATCTTAGGCCTAGAGCAAAAGTAAGTTTACCTGCTACATTACCCTCCGAACCGGAACACGTCAACAGCAAGCATTGACGTTATGACGGCAGGAATAGGTAAGGCGGTGGTACCAATCCGGACGAGTTGATGCGAAACTCTACTACCTAGTAGGATGTCACGGTGCTAGTGACAAAAAGCCTTTATCGCCTTCGAGCTGCGTGGCAAAAATTCAGATTGTCTATTCTGCAAAGAAGCACGGACCAACACGGGGAAATCCGTTAGTACTTTTCCTTGGGTTGGTTTAGGTTCTTTGTGTTGGTGTGGTTCCTGCCGGCTACGGTATACCTAGTCTCTTAGCCATGTGCTTGTTTGCTGTCTTTTTCCATAGAAAAACCATCCTAATGTCATAAAAGCCAAATTGTGCTTGTTCGTTTTTTCTATCATTTTACAACATATCATCTGTACGGTCTTGTATGGTCTTTTATTGGTCTTTGTATGTAGATGTAGTTAGGAGAACTCGCCCCTGTGGTCTAGGGGTCCAGGTCTTGGACTTGACTTCATGAGGTCCCGGGTTGGATTCTCGGGTCGGACAACAAAAAAGAAAATGTGTTTTTTCCAATTTTCTAATACAAAAATGATGCCCGGTATTGGATGTGTGCCCGATCGGCGATAGGCTTGCCACCTATCACATTGTGGGTACTTGTATCTTCGGCTAATCGTGGGTGCTTCTACCTACTTATATGGGCCTGAAAATACTTACTCTGTGCTTGTTCGTTTGTCCTATCATCTTCTATGGTCTTTTATTGGTATTTGTATGTAGATATAGTGGAGACCTTTTGTCTTGATAACTAAATAGAGCTTCGTAGATGAAAATAAATAATTTTAACATGCAAGCAAAGCCTAGGGAAAATCCTATAATTACATCTATGCTGATATTATAAAGAGGAAATGTTTGATTTTTTGAAAATGTTTGTTTGAAATGAATAGCCTCCGAAATTACTGGACCGATTTCAAAAATTCTTTCAACCTTAGAATGCTACATTATCCCTGAGTGACACAGGCTTTGTTTCGTCAAAATCGGTGCAATAAAACTGCTAATAAAAGATAAAAGTTTAAAGCGTAATCCTTCAATTCAACTGAAAGTAATCCAAATACGGGAGTATTAATAACAATGATAGGTTTGTATATGCATTAACAGCCAATGTTAATAATGTTTCTCTAAAGATGGATTTCGAGCAATCTAGATAGTTGCATATCCGCCGGCATATAGGTATACCTAATTGCCATATTTATCCTGTCCACAGATATGTTATTGGCAAGCAATGACATAATAATGGATCAAATTATCAATCTCGGACAGCAAGTTTTGGATAAAGATTGATTATAAATTAATATTGGCCGTAAGAGGAATAAGAGAAGTGACTGCCTTGAATGCTTCTCTCCCAGGTTAACATGGGTATGGATCTTCTGCTTTGCGATATGAGATTCCCATTTGGAGAAATTCCTTCGCCTTTTACGAGCTGCCTGGCAGGAAAGTAGATGGTCTATTCTGTAAAGGAGCCCGGACCAACACTTTAATTCAATTTTTCAAATAGAAGTGACTCCTTTTTTTCTACACTTAGATGTTTTTTAGCCAAGGATTTTCACAATCAATTGAATACGAAAGATTCATTGATTGCTATTGTATTTTTACAAATCATTATTAGTCCCAGCGTTTGGGACGGTTTAGTTGCGTCAGACGTAAGATACTACTTTTATTTGTGATGGTTTAGTGCCTTCACGCCCATATCCCCGAAGAGGCAGGCAGAGGCACAACCGAAACACCCACGACTAACCGAAGACACTAATTCCAACAATGAGATAGGTGGCAAGCCTATCGCCACCCGGGCACATTTCCAATCCCGAGCAACATTTTTTTTTATTACATAATTGGAAAAACCCAATTTTTTTCTTGTTGCCCGACCCGGAATAGGAACGCGGGACCTCGTGCAGTCAAGTCCAACAACTGAACCGCTAAACCACAGAGGCGACTTTGCGTATCTTCAATTATTAAATATTATAATATTTCAAGCATATATTTTGTGTCTAATATTCAGACTTTGGTTTATTAATAAATTGCAGTCATTTATTCATTAATTAATAACGTGATATCTTTTATTTCTCCATAGCAAATACTATTATGTTACGATAATAATAAAGAAAAGTAAAGTATCTTCACGCCTTTATCCCCGAAGAGGTAGGCAGAGGCACAACCAGGGCATCCACGACTAGCCGAAAACACTAAAGTCTCACAATTTGTTAGGTGGCAAGCCAATCTCCAACCGGATACATATCCAATTCCGAGCAACATTTTTTTTAAGTAGAAAATGGGAAAAATCAAATTTTCTTTTTGTTGCCCGACCCGGGAATCGAACCCGGGACCTCATGAAGTCAAGTCCGACAACTGAACCGCTAGACCACACAGGCTAATAATATAACTTGGTAAGATGTGACAACCTCCAATTTTACTAGTAATTAATTTGGGCACCTTTGTTTTCTATTTCGGTAAATGTTTTAAACTACATAATAGGTTGTCATGATTTCTGTACTGAAAGCATGTGTTGAGAAATTTTCAGAATTTGTATATTTCCAAGGTCTGGTAGTTCATGGATCTTAGGCTAAACGAAATATTCTCCTTTTTAAAGTAATTTTTGAAAGAAATAGAAATGTTATTTAATGGACGTACGTATGTTATAAAGTATTTTATTAGATCGTATAAAAGTAAAAAAGGTAAAAACCACACAATAAATCTTTAGGACCAAGTCTTTTTATGTTAAACCAATTGGTTTTAGTTTATTTACTGGAATTTATATTCCATTGGCTTTATTACAGCTACTCTTGTAGTTCTGGAGCAATCAGATAATTAAAAATTATGGCTTGAAAAAAATAACCCGACTGCACAAACTATAAGCAGAAAGTAGAAAAAACATACTTTTAATTGAATTTTCATTTTCTGGCTACTTTCTCACTTACCTAATCTGAAGAAAAAGTTGTAATGGTTATAGTTTATAAGTTTATATCTGAACTTCTAAAATGTTCCTTTTTCTATATATAAATATTTAAGGACATGTCACACAAGCTGTACGTTAACTTTAATATATACATGGGCACACTAAAAGTTTTGCACTTCTAGCTAATTGGAACTATTTGAATTTCGAATGTTATATTTTTAAAACGTTGCAACCTTCCTAGTAATAAACAAAACAGTTGGCGGATAATAATTTGTCAATTGTTTTTTTTCAGATCAGACATCAAAGTTCTACTTACGCAACTAAAATGGAATTAAATCGAAAAGATTTTAGAACGATCATTTTTTGTGATTTTAAAAGTTCTCTTTCTCCATAAGACTGTGCCGCTCGTCTTCAAAATTCGTTTGGGAGAGAAGCACATTGAGCACCATGAGGCGATGGTTTGCTGAATTTGAGAGAGGTCGAGTTTCTTTACAAGAAGAATTTCGTAAAGGATGGCCTTCAACTGCCATCAAGGAAAATAATGGGGCTACTGTTAAGCGGTTAATTAAAGAAAACTATCCGATTACCTATGAGACAATTCAAGGACTGTTGGGGATTGGTATGAGCCAAATTCAGAAAAAACTGGCAGCAGCGCAGAAGCGGGCTCGCGTGAAATGGTGCTCACAGACGCTACTGAAGTACGACCACTGACATTCTAGTGCTGTTTATGACATTGTCACAGGAGACGAAACGTGGATTTATTATTTCGAACCCGAAAAACCAACAAACTTGTGAATGGGTGTTTGAAAATGAGAACAGGCCAACAAAAGTGAAACAGGCGAGAAACGTTGGTGAAAAAAGATCGCGTTTTTTTTCTCAGCTACGGGTCCCGTCTGTACAATTCCACTTGAAGATTAAAAGAGTGGTATTTCACATTGTTTACCCAGGGTGTTAGAAAAAGTTCGAAAAAGACGACCCCAAAATCCGCATTCTCCTACACCATGATAATGCTTTTTCAAACACGGCCAACAAAACAAAGTTATTTTTAGGTTCTGAAAAAGTACAAGTCTTCACCCTGCGCATGCCGCATAGTCCCGACTTAACATCCTGTGATTTTTGTATTTTCCTCAAAATCAAAGACTTGATGAGAGGTTTTACTTTTACTAACTCAGAAGAGGCAGTGATAGCGTTCAATCAGCACGTAGAAAACATGCCTTCAGATCTGTGGTCCTCTGTTTTAAAAAATGGTTCGATCGCATGAAAAATTGTTTAAAATGTAAAGAACGTTATTTTGAAAAGCAATAATATTTTGTTCAAAATATGTTGTTTTTTTAAGTTACGCAAAACTTATAGTGTGACCATAATATGTAAAGTCTGTGTATTACGTATAGATACTTGAAAAGTAAATAAAAAAAATATCTTTAGAGGTACAAACCAGGGCAACCACGAAGGCACTACTAAGTCCCATATAGTGACAGGTGGCAAGAAAAATATATCTACCTTCTGCGATTACTGAAAGGTAAACTTTGTTTTCATCTTTTATTTAATTTGCAGTTTCTCTTTGTCCGAAAAGTATTGTTCCACAAAATGTAATTTCAGGTTTTCCTTAGAGATTTCAGGCCACATGTGTAAGAAAGTTATATTTCTAATAGCAGTTAGAAATGTACGCGGTACATGTGAATGGTTTAAATGCCTTTTTTTCATGGAAATCATTAATTAACATTATCTTAGCGCCTCTAAGCTTAGTCGCGATTGTTAATACGTACAAGTACGTAGGCACGTACAGTTATACCAAAGATAAGTTAATATATTACTAATCTCAGGTAATGCGAACTTACGGGCCCCTCAAGTAGAATAGATTGTCTGCTTTTGTCTGGTCTCTCGTGAGAGGAAAGAATAAGAAATAACGACAGACGAAAGATTGACAAAGCAAATATACAATGCGAATGTGAATGGATGTAGGTACCCGGGCAGAACAAGGTTGACGTTCCACGATCAGATCGCTCGGATATTATACGAGTGTGGAGTCGAGGGTCTCCAAAAACCGGCGTGTTTGTATGAAAAGAGTAATGAATGTGAAGGAAGCTAGGCGGGTCTGAAAAGATGGTGATATTTGGCACTCGATATCCTCTGCTTAACTCGTAGCGGACTGAGCGTAATTACTAGGTAGTACTGTGTAGCACAAAAGATGTATAGGATATGTTCCCTTACAATTTTTAAGAAAGTATATCTCTATATCTCATATCTCCAAAATATAAGCAGAGGTACAACCAGAGTACCAACAAATCACCGAAAGTTCCACTTAGTTCCACAATGTCTAACTTGTCGCTAGAAGGAAACCTGTCCAATCTGATCGGAATTTACTTTCGCCATTTTTCTTATTAAAAATTCAAAAAACACGTTTGGAGTAGCTCAACCCAGAAGTCGAACCTGAGAGCTCATGTAGACAACGCCAAATATGAACCACAGAGGCGAATGTAACAATCATAGGTAAATTAGATTTATTAGAAAAAAGATAAGCCCGCTGAGTTTCTTTCGCTGGATCTTCTCAGTGAGTGGCCGCGTTCTGATCCGCTGGTAGGTAGTTTTTAGAATTATAAAGACGCGTTACAAGAATTTTTGTATAACGTAATTAAATCTATTTTGAATTTGAAATTTGGATTTGAATGTTATCTACATATACTCGTATAAATGAAACCCCATTTCGCGTGGTCATCGTATCTCGTCTTAACGGATGGATCAATTCGGCTATTTTTTTTTGTTTTGTTATTTGTTATATATAGATATATGTGTATGGATAACCCACACTACCGTGCATTTGAAACACACATATAAATAATAAATATATTGATGATAACGATAAAAGATCACAGATGGCGATCCATACAGTTTGGAAACAAAGTAGTTGGTCTTGAGAAATGAAGATGGCGTTCTTATAAGCGAGATTTTAAAATTTATTATGGTCGAATTTTGACCAACGTGCGACCACTAGTAATTTTAAAATTTTAAATTGTAGTGCCTAGAAAATATTGATCTTTGTTGAAATAAAGAATTTACTATTACTATTACGAACCTGCTCCTTTTGTAATCGAAATTTAATAAACTTGCTACCCGAAATATACTATGCGTTAGTATATTTCGGGTAGCAAGTTTATTAAACTGAGCTAAAGGTACAAGAAATGTTCTAAAGTAATTTTCTGGCAACATTGGTCTCTTGAACGGCCATCTTGGAATGTCAATTTCGAGGGATACCGTCTTTGTATTTCCCTCAATACCTTAGGACTATGGCACGAGTCCTTTGTTGGTAGGCAATCAAAATGTTTTCGAATCATTGAGTGAAACCTTCATTCATATTTTCAGTGAAACCATCGAGAATTTATCAATTATTCTTTTATCAAATATTTTTGCTAGAAAAATAGTGACTCTGACATTTTGATGAGTAATTTTCAAATATTAGAACAGAATTTACAAACATGTAAAAGTAGAAAGTATAAAACACACTAAAAACAAAAAAAGTGTTTGTGTGTGTCAACTACGACGCACGATTGGAGTTTACTCCTAACGAAATGTATCTTGCAGCACACATGTCTCCTACAGCAGATTTAGTTATGTTAATTCTTCTTAAATTGGTATCATCGCAGACATTAGAAGTGTGATCCAAATAGTCTGTATTTTGATAGATAGCGACTCTTCCTGCACGGAGACTACGAAGTATCGCGCAGGAGGAGATCCCGAGAATGAGATACGCTGTGTAATGTATTCCATCTCATTTTTTTACACGTTCAATCCTACAGATATATATGTTTGCCTCTTTCTAGGTAACGCCTCAACTTTTCATGTTACACTTGATTTTACTCCTCATAAAATTTCCGTAGCAGGCCTTATAACTCAAATCATTTCGGAGAAAACTCCAAAAACTTGAAAATTTCATACACGAAGTCGTCCTTAAAGTCAAATCACCGATATCTTCCTGGCAGCCTTAACATATGAAATACTAGCTGTTCCCACAAGAACATTGTTTAGGGGTCAAAACTATCCTATGTATTAATCGAAGTTACCCTCTATGTGTGTACCAAATTTGAGGAAAATCGGTGCTGCAGATTTTGCGTGAAGGAGTAACAAACAAACAACAAACTTTAGTATTAATAATATTTATAGGATTACTAGTAGAGAATACAATGATTTTTATTACTATCGCAAAGAGGACATTAATATACGCTTAATACTTTACAATTTGAAAAAAAAAGATACTTTGTTACATTTACAGTCATAAATTTGTACCACAATGCACGTTTGGGACACACTGTAACACTGCTGATTATTATTTATTAATATTATTACAAAAATTATTATCAAAAACTGATTTTTAAAAAAAAAAATGTCTGCTCTTGGTTTATTTTAAAAGACGGAATAGCTTTATCGCTTTGTGGTGTAACGGTACGGCATCGAACTTGATTTCTTGAGGTCCCGGGTTCTACCCTCAGGTCAGGCAAAAAAAATCGTGTATTTTCAGTTTTCTAATAAAAAATATGTTGCTGGGTTGGGCCTGGTTTGGCGATCGAATTGCCACCTATCATATTGTGGGATTTCTGCTAGTCGTGAGTGTGATGGCTGTACCTCTGCCTCATTTTTTAAGAAAATAGGTGTGAATATATTTTTTTAGAGTTAAGTCTTATATAAACATACCATGGGCTTTCCGCGGAAAAACTAAATAACTGTCATTCGCAAGTGACGTCGCAGGCTACATTTAGTTTCATAAGTCAATATCGGTCTATTATATATGTCGCTTGAAACCAAAAGACTTTTGAAATGGTTGTTTTAAACATTTAACGAGATTACAAGATCTTTAAAGAACACAAAATAAAATTATAAAAACTCTTTTTCGCTATCAATTTTAATCTCATCTAAAATTTAAAGATAACTAGATCGCTGAATATTAACTTAAACAGCATTTGCGTATTAAATAAATTACAAAACATCTACGTAGATTTAGTTTACCCGTTTTACGAAAAGTTCCCCAGAAAGGTGCTAAAAATAATATTTATTGTCTTTGGTTTATTAACTTGACAATAAATTGCCCAAAGATGTTAAGGATACTAATTCATTTAATAGTTTTATAACACATATTCTTGAAAGTTACAATAATTTTAAAAAACAATTAAATATTTACCTAAAGATTACATAAATTTATTATATAAAAATGAATAGCTAAATGTGTTGCTACGCGCATAACTTCCAATCGACGAGGCAGATATGGTTCATTCTTTTTTTATTATATTACCAGTAGTTATTGTTAGGGAAAGGTTCTTACAAAGACGGAAATCGGGAATCGGATGGAACGAAGTTCGCCGGTATAGCTAGCAATGATTATAAATAACTTAGAAAATAAGTAGAACTGTTGCTGTTTACTTGTGTCCGGTAACATACAGCTTAACAAGAAGCATAAATTGTTTATCATGTAAACGGACTTGGTATACTAGCAGCTGGTCCCAGCTACGCACGGGCGGACAAGCTTTTAAAGATCAGCGGTAAGCGTTTTATAAACTCTTTTCTGCTTACTAATAAAACTAACGCGTACGTTTTTTGGTGTGTACCTAACTTCATTTTTGCTAACAAAAATTTAAATTACACGCCACGTCAACTGGCGCGTAAGTTTTATTAGTAAGGGTTGAAGTTTTAAATATCTATATATAAATACGTGATGCCAGAACTTTGGAGTCCTTTATATGAAAATTGCGCTGACGTGGGAGCATAATAAATAATAATAATAAATAATAAATATCCCTGGACAAATCACACAAATTGAATCTAACCCCAAAGTAAGCGTTATATGCTTGTGTTAGGGGTATTAGTCAACGATACTAATACATAGAAATACTTAAATAGATACCAGAATAAATTTAATAAACACCCAGACCCGGAAATGCAGACATCTAAATGTTCATCACACCAATGCCTGCCCCCCTCGGGAATCGAACCCGAGCCTCGCGATTGGTCGATGTAGTTAGGCGAGTACGCTAGCCACTCGACCAACGAGGCGGCCAAAGCAAAAAATTTGGCACACTTATAGTTTATGTGTAGGAGAAGTACAGAACGCTAATATTTTTCAAAAGTAATGCTTATAAGGTACATTAAATCAATAAATAAAACATTACCCACACTACCATGCATGCACACACAAACAAATATATTGATGATAACGATAAAAGATCACAGATGGCGCTCTAAAAAGTTTGGAAACAAAGTATTTGGTCTTGAGAAATGAAGATGGAGTCAACAAGATGTTAAAATGTATTACGGTCGAATTTCGACCAATGGGCTACCACTAGTAGATATAAATGTGCCCAATATTTTATGGAAAACTTCAGAAAAAAATAAAAATTCCTTACAAAAGGTTAGCCAAATGTCCTGCCACGTGGGAATGTCAATTTGGAGTGAAACCCTTCTCTGTATCTGAAGGCAATATCTGGCGTCTTCTGACAATGTGGTAATCCATATGTGGATCACTGAATGAAACCCTCATGCATATATTCAATATAGATATCATAAGATTTCAGCATTATAATATTATTTTTATTAAAATCTTATATATTTGATTTAGTGTGTATGTACCTAATATACATCATAATATTAATACGTGAAGACAAAACTTTGGACCCTTTTTAAGAAAATTGTGCGGATGAAGGAGTATAAAATTTGGATTAGTTTTCTAAATAATTTCGGATAAGTTATTTGTAGGAAAGGGCAGAACTCTAATATTTTTCAAATATAATGCTTATTTAAATAAATCAAAAATAAAGCATTACACACACTACCATGCCTTTGATACACACAAACAAATATATTGATAATAACGCTAAAAAATCACAGATGGTGCACAAACGCTATTTATCAAGTTTGGAAACAAAGTAGGAGGTCTTGATAAATGTGGATGTCGTTCTTATCAAAAACATTTTTTTAAATGGAGTAACTTATAATTAAAATTTATTATGGTCGAATTCCGATCAATGGGCGACCACTAGTATATATGACGAGATCAGAGCTGGTCCTTTAAAACCAAACTAGAAGTCAGTATACTGGCAGTATTCTCAGCCATATCCGGACAGAAATCTAGTTGTGTGTATTTAACAGATGTAAGTTTATTTCTATAAATAATCAGGAATAGAAAAACCGAATCAAAATCGAGTTTAGCCGCTTTTCTAATTAACTTGAACAAACGAAAAAGACACATCCATGCTTATTTAATAAATGCAAATGTCTGTTTGTATTATTTTAAGTCTGCCTGTTATGCCTATAAAAAATCGTGATTTAGTACCATTCAAGTAAATATAATTCCTGGATAAAAAGTATCAACAACCTCATCTATCTTCCTTCAAAAGTTTCGTAGGTTCTGTGCCAAATTCTAGTTTCAGACAATCAGACAGATAGACTCAAACATTTATCAAACAAATAAAAACAAACAGACAGACTACACCTACCTAACCTATCTAGATTACATTAAAACGCGCTTATAAGAATGCGTTTTTTCTGAAATCACAAACAGACAGACCACCAGACAACTTATGATTCTTACTTGTAAACTAGATTAATTATGTCTTGAGTATTATGAAATACGTCACAAATGTTCTGTGATTGATATGTGAAACGCGTGCAAATACTGTGTTAAATATTTGGCTAGAAAGTCTCAGCGGGGCTATTAGGTTAGCTGATCACGTTCTTGTACTACACTTCCAACACAAACGTTCCATTTCACCAACTTTTATTCAAAGTCAAGGATTTCTTTGCACTGTGATTGATTTACGTATAGTCTATTTATTTTAACAAACGAGTACTGATATGTTCCTTGCATATTTGCGATGTACCTAGCGTTATGAGGGGCGGGCACTACATCTTTGTTCCCATTTTTTAAATTTTTTGTAAAGGCGCCTTCTGATTGATTTAAATGAACTTTATGTAGGAGGAGGAGTATGTGCTTTGTGTTGCGTGTGTAAGGGTGTGTGTGTATGAGTGTGTGTGTGTGTTTACATTAGCATACTATAACTATGACTTTGAAAGGAACAGTTTATAAGAAAAGTAATCTACATATATATACAAAAGAAAGTCGTGTTAGTGACAATATTTATAGCACAAGAATGGCTTTCCAAGTGACTTATCGTTCTTCCTTTAACCATAAATACCTTTGTTAAATTACAAATGTAATCGTCATACAATAACTTTTACGAAATCAAAACAGCAATCATTTCTACCTTTGTTTATAAAACTCGATTGAATATTGTCTCACGTTCTAAAAGATAGCCATTGTCACCGGTTTCTTACAAGATTATAAATTGCCCGCCAGATATGGAATTAAAATTTCACAATGGTTATGATTAATGACATTCGTTGCTTTAATTTGAACATTGTGAACAAATGAACGAATTTGTCATATGTATGACTCTTATTCTGCGGGCGGGAACAATAATGAACAGCTTTTGATGGTTCTTTTTTCATGGTAATGTGTATCTAAATATTAATACGTGATGCCAAAACTTTGGACCTCTATTTACAAAAATTGCACGGACGCAGGAGCGTAAAATTTGGCACACTTATAGTTTATATGTAGGAGAAGTGCAGAACGCTAATATTTTTCAATAATAATGCTTATAAAGTACATTAAACCAGTAAATAAAACATTACCTACATTACCTTGCATTTGACACATACAAACAAAATATATTGATGATAACAATAAAAAATCACAGATGGCGCACTACTACTACTTCTGCTATTTGTGGCGAAAACAAATCCAACGAATCAAAATCATGAAAATTGGTCCAGCAGATCTCGAGTTATAAGTTTTGTAACAAACACGTATTTGTTTTATATATATAGATAGAAAGACTATTTTTATTTAAAGGGCAATTTTATCTGCATTAACAGATTTTTAAATAATTGCTATACTAGGAATTGAACCTTTTGGTTTGGGTTTACTTTTTGTTAAATCATTTTGTTACGCGATTGCTCGGCTAATAACAAATATATTTTGATTATTATTTACTAGTGGTTTTTGAGTTAAACATTTATGCTTTATTAAGTAGGATATAGTATAAACGGGTCATTTAATATTATAATATATTTATGATTTACTAATATTTGTAATTTAAAACTATTAGTAGGATGTTGATGAAAATGTGGGATCGTCTCGGAATCATTTGCTATCTTTGGAATAAAGAATTATCTAGTCGTGGCGGTAGGTAATTGGAGTTAGTTTTTGTAGTTTTACTGTTCTTAACTATTTCATATTAGCTGTTGCCCGGAAGTTGCCCGTTTGTTTGTTGTGTTGTCCCACAGATACATTTTATCGGGATAAAAACTAAATTATGTGTTAATCCAAGTTAGCCTCTATGTATGTGCCAAATATCATGCAAATCGGTTCAGGAAGGAGTAACAAACAACCAAACATATTACATGCAAACTTTTGTATTTCGAATATTGATAGGATTCGGCTTTAGAACCCTATAAATGTACCTACTTCTTTTGGCAGAATATCCGGTTATAGAATTAAATGAAAACATCACCACTCAGATCCAAAGCATTTTTGCTTCGAGTGTGATTTATCGTGCAAAATTAAATTCCAAAGAGATTTCTTTCTCGATTTTTCAATTTATTGCTAGATATTTTTAGATCATGAGGTAAGATGAGATACAGGGCATGTGTTATAAAAATCCTCTTTTTTTGAAAAAAAAGAGAAAATGCAATTGAAGAAAGTATTGGTGTAAAAATGAGAAAGGGTTGCAAAAATGAGAAAGGCATGATCCGTTGGTTCGCTCATGTGGAAAGAATGACAGGTGAAAGATTGACAAAATACACAATGCGAATATGAATGTTGGGTAACATATGAAATCTGACTTAACATTTCACGGTATTGGCTTTCATTACATAAGATTCCGGGTTCGATTTCCGGCTCGAGCAAGAGCAAGAGTGTTTTTTCAATTATCTAAGAAAAAGGTTTCCTCGGATTGGATAAGTGCCCGGTTAGCGGCAGTATCGTCACCTATCACAGTGCTGGACTCTAAGTACATTTGGCTAATGGTTGTACGGTATGTGTCTAAGGAGAATATCACAATGCCACCGCATACCGCTACGGTGTGTGGCAATGCGGATTTTTACTTTTAAATATCGCAGCTCGGAGTTGCGGTAGCTGTGTGTTATACCGTGTGGATTTCGTATACAAATCAAAATTTTCGGTAAGTTAAAAAAGTCGGTCGAGTGGCCAAATACATCGATCAACCGCGAGACTCTAATTCGATTCCCGGCAGGTACCGGCAGGTATTTGCGTGATAAACATTTGGATCTCTGCATTTCCAGGTCTGGGAGTTTATTAAATTTATTCTGGTCATCTATTTAAGTATTTCTATGTATTGATGTCGTTGCCTAACACCCATAACACAAGCATCTAGTTTTCTTACTTTGAGGTTAGATGCAATTGGTGTAACTTGTCCAGGAATATTTATTTCATTTATTTAAATCACCGCTCACATAGTGGTTTGCAGTACAATGTGATATCCGCCTTATACAGGAGTAAAGAAACATTTTATTCGGTAAAATTTATTTTTGCACTGTAAAACCTTTCGCAAGAAACTTTTATGGGCTTACGACACAGTTTTTAAAAACAACAAACAAAAAAGTATAAACGTTCTAGCGTAAAATGAAACCACACAAAATAAACAATTTTACTTAGTTGCAAAATTGTTGAAACAAAAAATGTTGGCTACAGGAACAATACGTATTTTATGGAAAAGGGTTCTTAAGTCCTTAAAGGCTTTGCTGCTATATTACATAAAAGCTTCCATTAAAATGTGTAGCACGGACGACGAATACCATAATTATATTTTTAATATACTCCTAGGAGTAATACAATTAGTATTTATGAGTACACATTTAGGTAATGGAAACAGATGTCCCTAATTTTGAATCTTGTTTATTAATTTGATGTTAGTACTTTCCAGATATTTCCTTGTATTGTTATAGTTTATTTTCAATATTATATACCCATTTTAGAGTATACTATACTAGATAATTCTAATAAAAAAATTAGCGAACTCTGTGGTCATACATTAAATTAAGTTATAGAACAAACAGTCAAATTAAATGTATTTGATATATTCCATCTTCGGCGCTTAAACTTCCAAATATTCATATTTTTAATGAAGAAACACTTGTATTATTTCACGTATACTGTACTAAGTACTGTACTGTATAGTAAGTAGTTTAGGTTTTAGCCCGATGATACTGCTATAAGCGAAACCGGTAGGCTATTTATAAAACAATAAATTAGAAGTGATACGTAAAACAGTCCGAGTGTTTCTTAATTTAAAAATATGAAATTAAATGTATTTTGTCAAGTAGCCTGTTCCCCGTGTTGGTCCGGGCTCCCTTGCAGAATAGACCATCCTTCCTGCTAGGCAGCTCGTAAAAAGCGAGCATAGGCTTACCGGTACTGACACCATGACATCCTACTAGGTGGTAGAGGTTGCAGCAACTTGTTCAGATCGGTACCAGCGCTTTACCCATTCCTGCCACCATAGCGACGATACTTGCCATTAACGTGTTCCGGTTCGGAGGATAAGTTAGCCAGTAAACTTTCCTGTGCTTGATGTTTAACATCCCGGCCTTAGGTTGGCAACGCACCATTGCCACTATGTTTAACACACCATTTGGTGTCTCTAGGTGCCGTGAACTTCTTACCATCAACAAATAGATTTGCTTGTGTGCCTTTCGTTACCATAAAAAAATACCAATTTCGGTGCATACTAGATAATTCTAGTAAAAAAAAAACGAACAACTCTTTTTTTTTCTATGTTATAGGAAGGCGAATTTCCTGATGGTAAAAAAATCACGCCGCGAAGACACCAAAGATGGTAATGGTGCATTGCCAACCTGAGGTCAGGATGTTAGGCCTCGAGCAAAAGTAAGTTTACCGGCTACCTTACTCTCCGGACCGGAACATGTCATGACGTTATGGCGGCAGGAATAGGTAAGGCGGTGGTACCAATCCGGGCGAGTCGATGCGAAACGCTACCACCTAGTCAGATGTCACGGTGTTAGTGATGAGCCTATGAAATATCAAATGAAATGTCAAATAAAAAGTCGTAAAATTCACACACGTACACAAACACGCACACACTCTTTTGGACACACTTAATTAGAATATTGTCTATAGCTTTAACATTCCGTCAGTAGTATAAACAAAAGCCCATGCTGCCCTACTCATAGCCTACTAGCAATTCAAATACGTCAATACGCAAATCAAGCCGAGCCACACAAATACCAGACGCGGCCATCGTTGTTATTCAGCTCCCGTTTTGAACTCCTTATGAATCACCAATCACTTTCAATGGAATATTATGAATGAACTGATACACCATACGTGCTTTGATGCACTCGCTTCTGTGTTAGTTTTGTTTGAATATCGCAA
>NJDD01006156.1:95100-121115 GCA_002245505.1 Calephelis nemesis | reverse complement strand
ACATCCCGGCCTCAGGTTGGCAACGCATTATTACCCCCTTTGGTGTCTCTAGGCACGTGAATTTCTTACACCAGGATATCCGTCTGCTTGTTTGCTTTCCAATATCATAAAAAAAGTGTCGTCGTAAAAATAAATTAAATCTTATTGGCTATTTTGCCTAGTATATCCAGCGCCCTACTCGTCAACTCTTGCCAACACGATTGCGACGATAGTTCTAACTTTCTAATACGTAACTCATTTTGTTTTTGCCTTTGTTCGGCCTGGAACTTCTCAATTTGGAAATTTCTCCACTCCATATCCGAATTAAGAAATACCCTCGCCGTTTGATCTACGTGTAAGGAAGTTCCAGATCGCACGCGCCTTCTTGAGGTCAGACGTGCCCTAGATGTTCTGGGCCGGGGAGATAATCTTCTAGGTGTAACTATTCTCCTAACAGAACCTCGCATTCTAGATGACACCTGACTTGACGGTGTATGAACGGGATTTGTACTTGTAGGTACACTTTATGTACCTTTTGACCTTTATGACTTGTAATTAATTATAATTGAACCCCGATTTTGGTAAATTTGATGCAAATTTCTATTTGACTGATGGCAAAATACTAACGTGGATGCCAAAATCTAAAGAAAGAAAAAGAAAAAAAATGTATTGACTTTGTTTTCGTTTTATCTCTTTTTATCTTGCAGGAGTAAAAGAGAAAGAAAATTCGCAAAGTAATACGACGACGTTAGAAAGTATGCCCACCTTAAACAATTACATAGGTTGTTATCTGCATATGATTTGTTCGTATTATAAACGCAAATATTAGTGAGTAAACTCGTAACTCAGTGACAAGTGACACGGTTTTCCAATGGCATTACACTCGCACTTAAAAAGTGTAACTACATGTTACGAGTTTACTCACTAACGCGAAAGTTACGTTTTATGAATTTTGACGTTGCCATTACACTCGGCCTACAGGTGTATAATGTCATCAACTCATTTCCAGCTTTATCATAAATTTCTAAATGGATATTAAACTGACTATGGGTATTTATTTCACTTTTGAACATATTTTGAACAAACAGACCTAACTCTAACTAGTGCTGATACAACGGTGCTGGTCTCATGATGGAGCTTGAATATAGGATACTTTAAGTACATACTAATGTAATGTGAGACTTTATAGTTAAAACACTATTGAATACGGGTACAACTGAGCGGGTTTGATGATGGAGCTCGAAAATAGATGATATAACCCTGAAATCCCTACAGGTAAAACCATCGAAGTTGAACTCGTTCTCCTCTCTCCATCAATTCATATTTTCTGATGACGATGACTTGATGGCAGGGACCTTATGAATTTAATATAAGATAGCGAATGCATCATAGTTTTAAATTAATGTTTATGTAAATGTAAATTGTAACGCACGTTTTGTAATTATGAGGAAAAAAATACGTACATACCTAATTCAAATGAAATGAAATAACTCAGGCCGAAAAATCATGCATTAAAATATATTAATCATGTTCATGACACAAATCGAGAATAGAATACAAACCTAGACGCGATCAAACTGTTTTTGATGAAATCGAGTTGTTTTTTACTTTATTAACAAAGTAATTCCAAGGTTCTTCGCAGGAGGGACGGAATAAAGATGTGTTTTTTTTTGTTTGAAAGCTGGCGTGATAGAGATGGTTCTAAACTGTAGTTCATAGAGATCTTTTCAGGTGTTCAAGGTCATCACAAATGGTCTTCACAAAGTATGTAATCGTCTTCACAAAGTTAGCTGTTCTTTAACGAGCCATGGTATTTATACGTTTTTATAATAAACTTACCGAGCGTATTAAAAACTCAATACGCTCGGTATGAAATATAAGATATGCTTGCTTGTTTGTTTGGGATAACGTTGCACTGATCTCGCTCCAGTGTGGGGTATTTTGTTGTTGAACTTCGAAATATCTCTGCACGGAGATGTAATAGCAGTTCGTTATCCGGTCATTTTTGTATTCAAATCAATATATTTCAAAACAAAGTAAAATCCACATCATCTTACACGGGATCGATGTCTAGTACAGTGTTATATCAATCTTCAATGTATCTACTAGAGTGGTAATAATTTTATCTTACTACTAAATATAACTTGCTTAGGTACACTTATTTGGTGTTGAAGAAAAGTAACTCAGACTACTATTTTGCAAAACCCCTAATCCAAAAAGTTATAGTTTAATGTACGAAACTAATGAAAATAATGAAACTTATAGTTTTTACTAGGCAAATTTTATTTTATATACTAGTTTCATTCATTTCATTTCTCGGTTCAGAAAGACAGGATTGTCATAAATGTAAATACTGTTCAAATATAAGGGCAGATGTCGCCGTTCATATTTTTAAACACAGTGCTTATTTAGATGTTTAATATGCAAATTTTTAGTATTTTTTTATATATACACGTTAAATTTTGTTAGTACTAGATCGCGATCAAAACAATGCTTTATTCATAAAAAAAACATCGTCGTTTCCAACATATATATTTAGAAGATGAAATGTATCTCGACTTAGGTACATCAAGATAGCATTTTCCATGACAGGTTTACCTATAAAATGTTCAAGGCTACGTATAATTCAGCCATAAGGACACCCATTTGCCGTTCTGTCTTTATTTCTTGTAAAGGAATTGAATTTATTACATTTACTGAGTTATAATAATAAATCAAAAGAAGATAAAACGGAATGACTGTTTTAAAGGATATCAATAAATTTATCGATTTAGTACGGGAAGTGCATTCCAGCCGCATCTATCACCTGATACTGTCGAGATATTGGTCTGCTGACTCGCTTGCGTTGGTGGGCTACGTGCACTGCTTGCGGATTTGTATTTTACTGGCCCTGGATATGGATCTGGATACTGGATCACAGTACTGATATAGTTTCTCACAGTATCTAGGAACTGTACATGGGTTTATCAGCTTCATATAATAGCGGTGTATTACAAGCCCACCCAGAAGTCTACTTCATGCTTGGTTAAGTGCATGGTATTACCGTCTGGTCTGCTTCCAGGTAAAAACTATAATTAGGTTACTCTGCTGGGCTGATTAATTTAAACTGCGTGCCCTGTTTATGCTCGAACTAAAGTCTTAAGCTTTTTTGATGCAAATCCCTGCGACGTTATTTTTTTCGTACTGCAGCTTACAGTTCACAGCCAGTTTGATTAGTTCTTATGCCAGATTCAATCAACAAACTTCTATAAATGCTTTATGCAATCCCACGTACGTTCAGATCCTGTAGGAAAGCATCTAGCCCATTCGTCTGCATTTTCATTTCTCTTGACACATGTATGTCCAACACAATATGTTTTTTTGTGTTTTGGACACAGGTGTAAAGGTGAATGGGCTCAAAGGTGAAAAAATAATCTCCGGACTTTAGGGGATAATAATGTGCTTATGAAAGTAAGAGTGGATTAGGTTATCTTGAGCACGCATCAAAATAGGTTTGACTTTGCGGAATTCCATTGTAACAGATAAAGATTAAGCCCTTATTTGACTAATTACGCTTAAGCAAAGCAAATGTTGGGGCGAGAAGTCTACTAAATTACACTGAATGTGAGAAGCCTAAATAACGTTCCCATTGCCCACCATCGCTACTAGACCAAGGATAAAGTAAGAGATCGGGAACCAATATCCTGTGTCATTTGGAAGGCTTCTTGCCACAACAGTTGAAATAAGCATAATAAAGGCTTATTAGAATATATTTAGGCCTGATATATAGAAGCATGAAGACCCAAGCTCACATGTTTGTTGAATAATGGACGCTGGCAGAAAACACCTGGTTTTCAATGTTTTATTAACCTGTTCGTAAACTGCATGACGATTTGAAGAAATATATTTCTCCGTTGGTTAAACCGTTATTCGCTGCTAGTTGAAATACTTTTAGACAATCTTTTTAAACTGTATTTTATTATTATGGTATCCGACGTATTCGTTGTGAAAAGGTGCAACTTAAGCAAGCCCCAGCGCTTGTTAGGAAAATGATCAAAATGCACCCGAGGCCAAGCAGCAGATAATTCTTTAAAGCAAGATAGAGTTGTTAGACATGTTATTTCGGTCGTTTTGATATTCCAGACTGCACAGCCGTAGCAGTCTAAAAGTTTCACTTTTACCTAATACAACAGATTTTTGCTTGAGGCCACAGTAATCTGTAACATGGCCTCGTGGCAGTTTTAGCGTTCCCCTCTACCTGTTCCGTTTGAGCATTCCAGACTAATTTATCGTCTGGACTCTAGAGTAAGCCCAGATATTTAACTTCTTTAGAGAAACGTATAATTCTTTCAAAAACACGAGGGCCTTTAAAAGAAAAAGAAATAGTTTATCCAGTGAGCGCCTCTTAGTGAATGGACTAACAATAGTCTTGTTTGCGTTGACAGAAAGTACTACTTCTCTGCACTACCTTTCTACTTTTGTATTGTACTGTCATAGGTGTTAGTCAACAGTACTAATATTGAAGTGTGCAGATAGATAGGTAGAGATATAGATACTCGTAGATAGATACTGAAATAAATTTAGTAAACACTAAGACACAGAAATATCGACACCTAGATGTTCATCACTCAAAATATGTTTACCTTTTTTGAAAATCTAATGAGGGTGTAAACTTGCTGATCACAGGAGTTGGGACATCATATTTTAAGTGACTTCAATTTAAGTTATTTAGTAACAGGAGAATGTTTTATGTATGCCTTCTTCTTAATTTATTCATCTTATCGATTTCTCTGTCACTACTAAATTGATTTTCAAAATTATTTTCATTATTTTAAATCGCATATTTTCAAGGTATTTTCATAATTCACAATGCCATTAATTCTGGATATACTAATGGAATCTCAGGAAAATATTAAAATACTTGTGCACGAAGATGGTTTTACAACTGGTAAAATATTACAACGGTAGGTACAACATAAGTTATGTTAAAAAAATATGGTGAAAGTAAATAAAACGGATACTTTACAAACAACTATTTTATTTATACGCAGGTATATAAAGGTATTTTTAAACTTTATGTTATTCGATATTGGATGGGTAAATACTAGCGAGACAACTACAGAGATATGTGGGCTTAGTGTTTTAGATTCTGGTCAAAAATTTTAATATTCTCGTTGATTTAAAGTTTTGCAAAATTAAATTAATTATTACACACAGATTTTTATTTTAGATAACAAATATTAATGATTTAAATGAATGTAAGTATTTAAAAATGAATTAAACCATAACAAAAAGCCCGAGATAGAGAAAAAACACTTCAAATGTTACAAATGAACCTCAAAAATGTACAAGTAATCATGATAGTTTTATCACTTTATTAAGTTTTAGTTTTTTTTACAATGGATAAGTTTTTTTGGCTATATCATTTTAACATTTGTTACAGAATCTAGAGTAAAAATAGGATGTTTCAAAATCGTGACATTAGCCTGAACGTTCTCATAAAATCTTCGTATTTAATAAACTAGGCTTACATTTTTTTAAACTAACATGAATTAAACTTACTGCAATATCAGATCTCGTTTACTGGAACTTTATGTATCAGGTAGAATTAAGATAATGAACTCAAGTAAGTTTTGTAATTAAAATAACATTTTTTTTTCTTTAAATAATTTTAAATAAGTAAGAGTGGACAAATTCTTTTTTAAATTTTAAGTCAATTTACATTTACAAAAAAATACATAATAGAAGTTCAGACATTCATAATGTACCTAATAATAAATATGAAACTTTGTATAAAATGCGTTAATATAATATATCGACTAATTTTTCTTAAATCGTTGTTTTATATAAATTCAAAACAGTTTTTACATCTGTACACACTAACCAAAAATACAAAGTATTATACAATATAGTTTTACTACGATTTATATCACACACTATTATAAAAGTTAGTTACCATAAACTAAATTTAATCCTGACTAGTGTTATTCTATGAGGATCATTATGGAACTCAAACAAATGAGGTAAAGTGCAAAGTCAGTCTTACGGTTTATAAAAATTAAATCCAGCAATGTGACATATTGTATATAATAAAATCTACAATAACAAAAATCATATCTATGAATGAGCAACTGTTTAGTGTAAATTAATAAAGATATGATCAATTAGGCAAAGCACATCTTCAAAACACGTTGATTAGTATTTACACAGGGAGTAAGAGGTACTATACTGAAAAATTTTATAACATAATAATTCACCTAAAACAGTCACTCAAAATCAGGATCCAAATAAATTAAATAATTATTAATTCTGAGGTAAAAAGTATATATTACTTTAGAATAATACACAAAAAAATCAGTCTATTCAGTTTTGATAATAATGAAAAATACAAATAGCAAATAAATAAAAAATTAAGATATGTTACTATAATTTGAAAGATCTTTGCCATTCTTATACATAGATGTTATTATAGGATCTATGTTGTGGTACTCTTTCCCAGATCGTGGTCGTAATGTGTTTGTGGGTTGGCGATGAATTCTGAAAACAAAAAAAATAATTATATTTGTGTTTGCCATAGCGTCATGACGTGTTCCATTTTGGAGGGTAAGATATCGGGTAAACTTACTTTTGTTCAAGGTCTAACATGGTGGCCTCAGGTTGGCAACGCAGCATTAGCGCCTTTGGTGTCTCTAGGCGGCGTGAATTTCTTACCATCAGGAAATCCATATGCTTGTTTGCCTTCCAATATCATGACGCGGACACCAACGATGTCAAGAAAAGCTTCTTCACACCCATCATAACTCTGAAAAGGTAGGCACTAAGTCCCACAATGTGATAGGTGGCAAGCCAACCGGAAACATTTTCAGTCTCGTCCAGTTTTATGCAGTGGAAGATTGAATAATAAGCCTTATAGAGTTAAGAGGCGATTAAAATCAATAAAAAAGTAAACATTGCTAAGCACAACTTAAAACTACAAGTATGGTGTTGACAAATGTGTCTATTTCCTATCTTTAGGAAAAATAATATTGATCAATTTTCGATATTCTGTTTTTGAAGTTTAAAATTTGCTCTAATTTACAAATATGAGTAGTAAATATGCTTCTTCCCAGAAATTATACTATCCTAATAATATATACATTACTTACCTTATAGCACCAGGGTTATCTGAAGATGAATGAGAAGATGTCAATGAAAGTGTTTCAATGTAGTCCGACATATCAGATGTTCCACTTGATGTACTGTGAGTATCGAGCACTCCTGTCAAGTAATAATAATTGGATATATGTGTGATAGTGATGTAACTACAAAGGCTTACAAAAAGTAGACTTTTAGTTTAAAAAAAATTAAATTAATACCTTTAAATTGTTTTGGTGGTAAAACAGGGACTTCAGCCTCAGCAGAAGAAGATTTGGCATGAACATTACTCTTATGCAATTGCATTGATAAATCTCTTAAGGGGTCCGATGATTTAGATTTTCGAGGTAAAGAAGAGTGAACTGATCCAATTAGATTTCCCCGAGTTCTTTTGTGAACCAAATAATGGTATCTTGAATACCCAGAAGTAAGGGGCATTTCGAACTCTTGAAATTCACCAGCGCCATGTTTTAAAGAACAGCTCGATACACCAGAATCGTTTGAACTTGATGAGTCACGATTTCCACCTTTACACGGAACGCTTGACGATCTTTTTATGGAAGCATTATCTATATGCTTATTTCTTAAATGTAGCACATCCTTTGAGAAACTTCCTTCTGATGTTTTATTTTCTGAGCCAGAAGATTTACTACAATCAAAACAATCTCTGTCTTCACACGGAGACATCAACCTGTTTTCTAAAGCTAAGTTTCTTAGTGTTTCCAATGATGAAGATGTTGCATGACTGCCTACACTACTATCGAATTCCTTTAAATCCTCTAATAGTCTTGCCGAATCAACTGAACTTGATCTTTTGTGTAATACTTCTTTGCTATTTTTAGTGCTAATATCACTAAATCCATCTTTGTTTGCGTTCAAGGATGGTATACTTAAAGATTTTTCTATTTCAACTCTATTTAGTTTATGTTCTTGGTGTTTCAAGCTTAATGACCAATTAGGATTAGGTGACATTGGAGTGTAGCTCACATTTGTTGAAGTTGTTGGTTTATTACCATCATCATGATTTTTCACATTTTTTGTAGGTTCCATAAGAAGGTATTCATCACTTTTATTTATTACTTCTTGCTGGTCGTGTATTTGAATTCGACTATGGCCACATTTTTTACAAGCCTTTCTTTTATGACCTGGAGCTTCCAAATCAATGTTTGCACTGAGAGCGTCTAGTTCAATCTGCGTCACTCCAGCTTTTTTTAGTAAATCTTTAGCATTTTCGTAAAATTCCAATGATAAAGCAAATTCCAGATTTTCATAGTTTGCATATGGATCTTCAGATTCTTTATCTTGTTTTAATTCTAAGTTTTGATAGTTTGCCAAGTCAATGTTATTAGATAAGTTGCAAAATCTTTCTTGTTCAGTGATTGTACTTTGCCTGTTGGTTTTCTTTGAAATATCTACAGTAGCATACAATACTTCATCTGATTTTTTATTTTGTTTAAGAGTATTATTATCTGAAGCAAATTTTTCATCACAAGAACTTTTTTTGCAATATGGGAGACTTATTAAACTGTTAGCCCAATTAGTAACCTTAGAACAAGGGCAGTCAATGCGCTCTAAATTTTCGTTTGTTTCAACTACCAAGGGTTTCTTTTTAGAGCCAAATTTTAATAAGCAACCGCAAGTTTTCTTTAACACAACAGCCTCAGTATTAGAAGTTTTAGCGACCTCGAATAAAAAAATTTTAGGTGTATCATAATACTCCATTTTCTCGATCTGAAATTTTGAAAAATCAGAATTATATTCTAATACATAACATAATAATGACACAAATGATTCAATTAATAAAGAAAGAAAACGTTATTTTTACTTACATCTGCATGTGTCAATTTAGGGATATCGTAATTTTCATATGGTCCTACTCTATGAGGAGAATCGCTTGAATGATCCTTTAAAGCACATTTGCAGGTTTGAAGTGGCAAAAGTGGTGGTGGTTTAATGTGATCGAATTGTATTGGTTTCGGAGGCCTTAATGGCGGTTGTTGGTTCTTTTCACAACACTCATTAATCTTGGTAATTACTTTGGGCGTTAGATATTCAGTACTAGTTGACGAACCTGATACACTTTCAGGTACAGCTTCCATTTTCCAGGCAGGACTAAAATTTGTAGCATGGGATAAAGCAGTACTAGATGATCTACATATTACATCCAGTTTTGTTTTACAATTACTGCAACGTTGTAATATGACATGATCAGGGCTTTTTATTCCAGTGTCTTCAGATCTATAATCGGCGTCATTTAAGTCCCTGCGTTCACGTTCGTCTGTTTGCCAAAATGGAGAAATATTTCCACACCGTTCACCAAAGTAATTTTCTTCATAAATGCCACTCGCATTATCAGCTATAGATTGATCAGGTATATTAAAATCCGACAGTCTAGTTGTAGGTCTCGATTTAAGTCCTCTCTCTCCTGTGACAAAAAGATATTTTATTTTTTGATACACAGAAATTCATCGGTCATTTAAGAACTAAGAATTATAAACTAACTTAACAGATTATTAAAGGTCAATAGAATTTAAGGATCTCAACACTGATCGTCTAAGCTAAAACGCGCCTCTCCATCGCATTTACAAATATTTATAGCACAAAAAATACCTAAAACAGTCGTGTAATTTTTCAATCACGAGTCAGAGCAGACATTACTTAGATACTATACAATACGACAGCAATTCTATCAGCAAAGAGAATTGCGTATGTCAAACTGTGCCAGTTGACTTATATATGATAGATTCATCCCAACCTTTGGCACGATCGTTATAAACTAACTAAGAAGAAGGGCGTGGTTTTTCGGCTCAGACTATCTCTTACTTTATACGAATAACATTAATTTCATTTACCAGTGCAAATTTTATATCCTTGATTTCTTTGTTGTGACGAGTTTCCGTGAATAGCTTGGTCAAAGGCAATAGTAATATCCTGTGCCTGATCAGTAATAAGTAAGTGCAATCCTTCTCCTTTACCACAGTGCGATCCCCCTTCGAAGCAAAATCTACCATCAGCTACACCATATCGCCTAAAAAAAATAACCAAATTAATAAAATAACGTAATATTTTAAAAGAAAATAAACAAACAAATCCTAAATATTTCGTACACGCAAAATACACAACTGTTGAGACCAAAACTTTTAATGGTGCTTTGCCAACCTGCTATCACCTATTCTATAAACCAATAATACTCGTAATACTGGTGAAGACTGGCTTTATGATGGCGCGATTAGGTGAGTGCATCCAGGTGTTGAGGGAATCTTCCATTTTTATTTAGACGTTTTCTTAAAACTAAGAAAAGGTAAAGGAAGTACCACTTTTGGCAATTTATACCAGGATATATTGTCATAATATAATATGTACCAGTGTCCTTACAAATACAGGTTATGGTAGTTAAAGAAACGTTCTCAAATCGACAAGATACGATAGAAACAGACTTTTAAACAAAAACCGCTAATATTTGTATCGTTTTTGGATTAAATTGTGACAGGTTGCTTATCATACTATTAGTTAAAAGACAACTTCAGGCAAGGGTTTCTTTCGGCTTTAAATGAAGTATTGCCGTCGAATACTAGACCCATCAAAGTACAAAAAGTTTCCCCAATACACTATGTACTAGTTTTTGAAAAGGAAAAAAACCTTTTACACTATTGTCTTTATAGCAATGAATGTTAAGAATTTTCAACATGTCATTAATATGCGGAAAATTGTGGTTTTTGAAAAGGAACATAGACTTTGGCAACACCAACATTGCGCTAACACAGCAAACAGCGTGGATAACGACTCCTCTACTCCCCGCTATAAAATCTAGTAATCCAGTTATGAAATTTCTCGGGAGTAAGTAAGTCGTCGGTAGTAAGGATGAAAGCTATGACAGAAACCCCTTTTGCCAGATACGATTAAAAGACCTTTGTAATATATGCTTTCATCTGTCGTTGTGTAAACAACTGCAACTTAAACCGTACTGTTGATAAGCTGGCGCGTCACTCACTGTCCCGGCCTTCAGGTTCCGCATGTCCTTTTTAGCTTTTCTTTAACAAAAATAAAAATCTGTTACCTTTGCAGGTCTATGTGAAAAAATATCTTTATCTCATGCCTGTTTATTATTTATACATACATAAATCGATGAAAGACATAGTACTATGTTGACTAGATCCTGATATTACGTTCTTACAATATTGACGTTTTGTCGTACTGGCAACTTCAATCACAAATTTCTCCTCTTTTTTTAGGAATTTAAAATTTCAATTCAAATAACTATTTTCAGATATATTTGTGTCTTATGGACCGTTTTTTAATTATTTTTTTTTTTATTTTTTTCTAATTGCATCGCTTAGTTTTACAAAATGGAAAACTTTAAATATCGCGTTATTTACGATTACGAGTTCCGTGGCACTAGTATTTCGGAAACGGCTCGATTTGTAGTGATGTGAGTAGCAGACATGTCGCAGAATGAAAGGCAGAGCGTTTTGGTTCCAACGTTTTCGATCCTGAAATTTCGACACGCAAAACAAGCCCCCTGGATGACCGGAAATTAAAGTTGACAATAAAAAATATAAGGCTATCGTGGAAGCAGATCCATCGCAAAACAAGTCTGAGCTAGCTGCAGACTGCGGTGTTATTGATTTGAAAACTTGAAATTGTTTGATCCACTTGAAGCAAATTGGTAAGATTAAAAAGGTTGAAAGGTGGGTTCCTTAAAAAATTGCTTCGACTGAAGCGTTATATTACTTGACCGGCACAATAATGAAGGATCTTTAAATCTAATAAAAGTGTGATGAAAAGCGAATTCTTTTCAATTATAGCCTGGACCTTTGCAAATCAGCCAAATCCGGCCCCAGCAAAAATTAACCGAAAAACGTTAGTTGTAGGTGTTTGGTGGACTAGCGCTGGTGTCGTTCATTACAGTTTTCCCAAATCTGGCCAGACGATTACAGCAGACGTCTATTGTTAGACGTCTGCTGTAATTGCAATCGAAACAATTATGAAAAAGCTACCTGCTAAACAATCGAAACTAATCAATCGCTCTACGCCACTGCTGCTTCACGAGAACGCTAGACCATACACTGCATAACAGACGGCTACTATTTTAATTTCAATTAGAAGAGCTTCAGTTAAACTGACATCCATCGTGTTCCCCAGATCTTGCTCTAACAGATACGTTTTTTGCGAAATTTGGATAACTTCTTGCAAGGGCGATTTGGATTCCAAGGGCTGCCCCCTTCAAACCGCCTTTTAATATTTTATTGATTCCCATCTGAATGATATTTTAGTAAAGGGATCAATGAACCCATGAGATAGCAAAAGTGTAAAGATTCAGTGAACTGTTCCATGTTTTGATTAAATAAACATGAAAGATATTAAAAGATTATCAACTTTTCGTTCCTCCCATTCATAACGCCAATTTCCTTAATAAGGACCTAATATTATAATTTATTTAGTCCTTTATTGTATACCAAACTGTTATAATACGTATAAATACGTAAATATTTAAGCTCTTAAAATATTTATGACATTCCATTTTATAATTTTCACAAATATTTTTATAGACACTTATTAATAAAATTAAACAAGCTGGAAGTATGTCCAACTTTAGCTTTGACGGAGGAAGTACCACCATATTGTTAAGCCACAGTTTTGTAACACTGTGTTGAATCTATTCTTGCATTAAACAAAATATTGAAACGGTAAAATTATTACATTCAAAATAAAAAATGTATATATAAACACAATTATTCATAAAACTGATTTTTTGTTTTGTTGAACTAGCCAGACTTTTGACTCCCAATTTTTTTTCGGTTAACACACTTACTTTACAAATGTCTTTTAATTTAATACCCACATATAAAATAAATTAAATTGATTGTAATGTTATCATGAGTCAAACCTTGGAAAACATGTATGGAGAAATAAAACTAATAAATTTAATATGAATGAAATTGTATATCTTGGTTGTGTTTTTAGCAGGGATGGAAGGCACACCGCGGATGTAGAAGGGAGAGTGTTTGCAGCGAAAAGCACGAATGGAGTGCTGGGTAAGCTATTTCTAAATCAGGATTCGAGTCAAAGTGCTCAACTAGCTTCGTATAATTCTGTGCTTATTCCAACGTTGTTTCATGAAAGCGAGAGTTGGGTATGTCAGAAAAAGCATGAGAGTAGGATAAATGCAGTATAAATCCGAGAAAGTGTAGGATTGAGAGAAAGTGCTGGTGTCAAAGTGAGAAAGGTCATGCTCCGCTTATTCAGATATATATAGAAAGAAAGACAGATGTACAGTTGCTGACTGACCAATGAGTGTTTTGCGGTCGAAAAGTAGTTGATATAATATGTCCTTATAAAATGTTCCACGTATTACATCGACTTATCATCGGGCCCTAAAAAGAGCCTGATTCCAATAATACAGAGACTTTCCTTAACTATTATTTATTTATTACGCAACAAATCATACTAAACAAAAATTTTACAAGAGACAAATTTAACAAGCCATGAAGTAAACGTGGATTTATATCAGAAAATTGGCATTGCGATATGTCTGAGACGCTGAAAAGAAGGCGGCGTGCGGCGTGAAATGGCGGCCACACCGGAAATCAACACCATAAAGTTGAACTACACGATCTACATAAAGTAAAAGATGGCATGGGGGTATTTCCGTTAGGGTCTGTTCGCATTATCGATGTGTATCTTTATTTTTATTGAAAGTCACAATATTTTGTTCGTTTACGACAGCGGCAATAGCCCCTAAATTTTATTGACTAGACTAGAAGTTTGCGAGTTTAATTTTAAAATTTATGGTTACTTGTAAGCCGGTAGTGGAAACGGCATCGCATTGAACTTCAGCTACATTGTATCTGAATTTATACCATATCGAAGTACTCAAGTAAATCAGATAAAATGTAAAATGTGCCTCTAGCTTTGGACAGCGATTGTTTAGCACATACATACAAAATATGTACACGCCAAGTCCCTTGTGGAGTAAGCAGAGAATATCGGGCTTCAAATAACGCGATCATTGCACACCTGCTTAACTACCTCTACACTCATTACTCTTTTGATACTTTACTTTTTTAGTTGTAATGATTAAAGTTTTTAAAAAAATCTGGCATTACATAATATGTAATGTTATTCTATTGTAAATTTAGTAGTTTTATTTAAGACACTAAGGATTAGTTTTGAAGAATTTGTTTTATTTTCGTCATAAATGTTTTTTTTTATTTTGTTAAAAGAAACTATTTATTTGCCTAACATATTGTGTGTTAGACAAAGTTGCTACAAAAGTATGAAATTATAAATAAGCATTTATGTTAAATGTTAAAATAAATTAGTAATTTATAATTATTACACAGTTAATATGTAATAATTTGAAAACATTTAAATTAAAGATGTTCCATAATTCTCGACAAAACCTCACTTCTCTCCATGGTAGTTAAGAACCATTTTGATCATATTAGTTTTTTTTTATTCTACTGAAAAACTGCAATACCACAGACAGACAGACACACACGCCCACACACAAACATAGACACACAGACACAGCAAACATAAGTGCCCCTCGTTTTGCGTCTGGGGCTTAAAACACGCATCACTATTCTTACACATACAGACATATCAAACTAAAAACACTTTTTAATGTGCTTTAAATAAACTGCAAAAAACGAACGAACCATAATACCGTGATTTTGAAACTATGATCCATCAGCTACCTCCCAGTTTAATCATTAGATCTTTGTATTCAAATCCTCGTTATAAAAACTATCAACAGATCTTGTTAAGACCAATCAAATGAGTTCAAACTCGATGAGTTTGCCAATGGACATTCCAGGGTTACGTCTCCTATTTTCATGCTCCGCCATCATACCAGTTCAATTATACTAGCATTCGTTATTGCTATAACTATTAAGTGTCACCTATGTTTAAAAGTGAAATAAATACCCACAGTGCGTCTAATATTTTCTCCAATGCTTGCAAATTAACATTTGAACGGCAAAACATAACTCCATAAAATATAGCTAAGACCTATCTCGAGCGCCAAACCTCACAATCCTGACAAACCTTCCTTCACATTCATTACATTACCTGGCTTCGGAGACTCTTGACACCACCCTCGAATAATATCCGAGTGATCAGATCGTGGGATGTCAACCTTGGTCTCCCCGGGTCTCCATCCACATTCACATTGTATATCTGCTTTGTGAATCTTTCCCCTGTCATTTTATCCACATGACAAAGCCAGTGGAGCTTGGCCTTTCTTATTTTAACACCAACAGTTTAAATCCCACTCTTTGTCGAATGCGGTCAGTGAGCGTTTGGCACTCGATACTTTGTACCTGCCCCGTAAGAGACTTCACGTGAAGATATGTATGTATGTAGAACAGTTTTGATCATGTCAGTTTTTTTAAAAACAAACAGTATTTAGATCCTTTCATTATAGTATCGTGCTACTTTTAGCAAGCTAAGAAACTATATTAAAAGCGACACTAATGGTAAAATGGTAATGAAAAGCAGATATTCTACCGGTAAGACATTGTCCATAAAAGGGTGTTTTACGCGCGTAGCCAATCGAGTGCAGCAATTTATATTGGGTACCGATACCGCTTTGTATGCGCATACGAAAGCAGAGAGGGACTTGAAATTCCTGCCTACTAAATACAGCGGTTATGTTGTGAATTTATATATCTGTCGTCAACAGTAACGTCACGAAGAGAAGTCGACGATATGGTGTGTATCAAATCCTTAAAATTATATGTCCCATATATTTTAGAATTTAAAAAGTGATTAGATCTATGTTAAATAAATAATTAAAATGTCTTGTCGTGGCTAGTAATGGAAACGTATTTTTTTCCATAGTAGAATGTATCCCAATAATTGAACCGGGCAGTTAGCTATATCAGTGTTGGTGTATACAATAGTAGCAATAATTTTTTTTAGATATGCTATATTATGCGGAATTACATTTATGTAACATAGTTTTTATATAAAAAGTTCCGTTTTTAAGTTTTTTGTTTAATATTTGAAGTTCCAATGTTCCGCTATTACTTTAATGTAAGTATTTTAATACAGAGTTGTTTGACCCCTAACTTTAAATTGTTACGATTTTACAATATTCACTATAAATTTTAAAATTTTATGTTATTCATTACATATTCTAATCATTTTCCTAAAATATTATTTATGACGTCCGCGTCATCACTATTTGTTATTAACAAATAGTGATGAACCTTATAATATTATGTTTTCATTACTGTTTTGTGATTGTATCGCTTTTATAATCGTTTCTAATCTTAAAATTGCAGTAAGTGACAAAATAATATTTTCTTATATTTATGAGCGCTGGTGGCAGAACAGGTATTTTTTTTCATAATACTTGTGTCAGATTAGACACGGTGAATTTTGTCCTCGGTTCTAATACTTATGGTATGCTATATGTATAAAAAAACTATGCTCACTTAGTAGTAGCAGTTAATTCGAAACTGATTAAGGATATCTTACTCAATGACAAAGAACATATTAGTACAGTTATTATTAGGTGATGACAGGATTACTTTAAATGTTACATGTGTGTGTGTCAGACTTTTTTTCTTTCTAGGCACCAAAGACTTAAAAGATCTGAATCGCTAAGAGAGTTATTTTCTCATTTTGTAAAACAAGGTATTGAACAAGCGCAAGGCTCTTCTAATGGTAAGATATAACCATGGCCTATAGGTACCATTAGATGTTTAGGCTACACTGATGTCTTAACGCCGAGAAGTGAGACCTATTGTGCAAATTTACTGGCAATCCTACCCTCTAGGGTGGAACAGGTCACCGTTGTTACTGACACAGGAATAAATAAGGGTAAGGCTAGTTAGCTTACTTGAAAATTAATGAAAAAATTATCTTCTGCATCGAAAATAATAATGTAATTATTTATCACAAAATTAAAAAAATAAAATAGATACCTTAAATGAGCCAATTCCCATAAACCCAAAACTCGAGGAGGAACACCACTTGTTAAAGCAAATCGTCGCCCTTGAAGATGGAGCCTAGCTGGTCCAGGTGGCAGTTTCTTAGATCCGCCTCCGCCAATCATCACCAAAAATTCCTTTGACGTTCCCAACTGTCCTCCAACTTTAACTTGCCATGCTATCAGCCTTTCTCGGGTCTCGAAAGCTAATACCACTATAACGTCTTGGCAAATGATTGCAATGGTATTTGATTCTTTGTCCAAAGTGAAACCAGATTCAAAGCCGAGAAAGTGTTGAAGCGAGAGAGAAGCTTTAGTCTGTCCCTTTTTGTAACGGTCTTTTGGATCTCGATAGAGTTGGAGATGCAGACAATCTGAAAACAAAATTTATACATTTTAGTAATATGTTTTGCGCAAAAATATAGTATTTCCAATAATAATATTTTGCGTATCTCTTGAAAGTGAAAGTCAATAAAGCTGCGAAAACCGACTACAACTATTTCATTGGGTACTAAGTCCTAATTATTCTTTTCCCGAAATATAGCAAAAAGTTTCGAAATGGTTGCACATAAATTTTAACAACATATTACTACTTATAATTTTTGAGTTACACTTATTAAAGCATATTTTTTTAACTTACCACCACCGGTCGGATCATGATAAAATAAATATGAGACTACCTCGCAATCATGACTTATCTTTGTAAAAAAAGAACCGTAAAAATCAGTTGTCTATTGTACTATTATAATATTATCTATTGTAGGACACACACCCACAAAATCATATTTTTTAATACACTAGTATTAAAAAATATGATTTTGTGGGTGTGTGTCCTATTTACTGTTAGCAATACTTGCAATACAAAACGCATCAATAACATTATTGATGTATTTTTTATGATATTGGAAGGCAAACAATCAGAAAGACACCAACGATGGTAATGGTGCGTTGTCAACCTGAAGATGTTAAACCCCAAGCAAAAGTAACTTTGCTGGCTACCTTATTCTCCGTACCGGAACAAGTCAACAGCAAGCGCTGACGTTAGGGCGGCAGGAATAGGTATATAGGTAGGTACAAAATCTAACACAATCACAATTTTTTGATTTAGGAATTTATACTTAATACGTTAATTCATTTTAATATAGTTAGCATATTTGTCTTTCTGTATCATCAAAAAATGTGTTATAGTTAATGTCCGCTACTACAATAATAAAATAGATAAACAATTTTAATGACTTGAAAAGGAAGGTTTTTGATTTTGGTATAACTCAATCTTCTGATAATATTAATGAATGTTTTAATTATCTGTAGAATGCTGTATTTTTAATTGGCTTACAAAATGACGTGGATTTTTTTCCCAAGAAATCCCCGATCTGATAATTAAGGTTCGAATGGCAAAGGGCTCAACACGCGTCCCCAATTACTGTCGGTCAGGAACAGTTCAATTAGTGGAAGGCCCCGGGTTTCTTTGTGAGCCAGCATAAAAAGGAATTAAGTCTTAGCGTTTGACTTAACGATACTGAGGCTGATATCTTTTTATCTAATGAACCAGAAGAGCATTATTGGAGGAAAATAAAGAGTATACTAAAGAGCTAAGTCTTGGCTGTATTATTTGGCTTTGAAGTTACTAAGGGTTGAAAGTAGGAAGAAAAGGAAATTTATATTTGTCAGTTCTAAATAAAATAAATATACAAAAGTTTAAACAGCTTAAAACTATCAAAGAAGGTACACTAAGCGAAAAGCAGACTTCACACTTGCTTCGACAATTTCGTAATTGTGATTCTCGGAAATATTTATTGATTGACTGATAGTATTTTCGTACAAAACATAAACTTGGATCTGAAGATGTGTATGTAGCAAATGGTCGTTTGTCTGTTGAACATTTAGATATCCGCATTTCTGGGTCCGGGTGTTTATTAAATTTATTCCAGTATCTATTCATGTATTTCTATGTATTAATATCGTTGACTTACACCCATATAATTTGCTTACTTTAGGGTTGGATTAAATTTGTGTAACTTGTCCAGGTACATTTATTTATTTACTATATCGTGATGAGTGAATAGACTCATTTTACAGGGAAGTCATCGTTAAAAATCACATAAAAAGATATTGAATTATAACGCTCGACATAAGTTGCTGGTTCTAACGGCAGCAGAATAGGTTCTGAATAGTGACTGCTGACAAAGTGAGAACTAGAAATCCGATGCCTTAGACTCGTCAAGAGGTCTACCACATGGTTACACCTAAACTACGGAATGACACCACCCTGCCTATGACTGGTATGTAACAGCGAACAAACACACGGCTCTCTTGATGGTTGGAGTCAAGATTGTTGGCTATTTCAACTTTTATCGTAACAAGCAAAACTCACATGAACACCCTTGCTTTACAATCTATTTTTCTATTATTTTAGTCAATCAATAATCGCCTCTGTGATCTAGCAGTTCAGCGTCGGCCTTGACTTCTTGAGGTCCCGGGTTTGATCCCCAGGTTGGGCAACAAAAAAAGAAAACTTAGGGAAGTTCCGAACAGCTTACGTCCCCCTAACTCGGCTAGATCTTGTAACTGTGACTGTGACGTGAAGACGCGTCTATCGCAGCTACGTTTGTCCATCACTAGCATCATAACTTTTAAACGGATGGACAGATTTCGATGTGATTTTTTGTTGGAAAGCTGGTGTGATCAAGATGGTTTTCAGCTACACTTTTAAATTATACTTACAAATGCATACATTTTTAATTATGACTATAACGAAATATCTAATTACCCTCGTCAAGATACATAAAAATTTTGCGTTTTCAAGTGTAACTCAAAACTACCAGATGGTTATTGGTAAAATTTGTTTAAGACCATATCGAAATTGTTTGCTATCTTTGTAGTAATAAAATAGTTTGAGTCGGTTTTGCAGTATCATTGAACTTAAGCTACGAATTTAGCAATATGTAATTAGTATTATCAGGGTATCAGTTTTTGCTTATTTATCTTTCAATTCCAATTCATAAAGTTTGCAGTGTGTCCATAAGCTATTATCTTGACAAATTCTTTATTTTTGTATAAATAAATCTGACTTGTTTTTTTATTAATGAGACCAAAACTGTACACTTATTAGTTAATTTTTAAGAATATTTATGCCGTTGACTTAAAACTAAAAAGTTTTAGAGTATTTTAACAGCATTAGCCAGAGTATGAGCAGGCTATACCTCATGTTAAACGAAAGCTATCGCCCGTGGACATTCGCAACACGCAGCCTCTTCTATCAGCGTGGTAAAATCTATTGAGTATTTTTGACTTTGACGAAGGTAATAAAATATGCAGGCAAGCTCCTTCAAGTCCACTGAAGCTCAATAAATCTGTCTTCAAGTGAATGCGCTTCCTGGGCTTGATGGGGACCATAAACATTATAACACCACACGCCATAGCCAAACAATATGTTTATAGCATTTTTTACACAATAATAATTTACCTACTAGATATTTTTCTTTTAAAAATATGAATATTTACTAGATAGCAAATTATGCATGTAGAATGCTTTGTTATTAAAAAACGTATAATTTGGTCTATATTTAACTTTTACTGGTATAAAATGTAATGATAACAAACCTACGTAATTGCAATTATTGCTTACAAAAAAGTCACCCCTTAAACTCACTTATAAGAAGAACTCATCCTAATGGAAATCCATTTTACCTTTCTAGAAACCAGGACGAAGACATAAAAAGATAACTGGCAACATTTTAAATTAGCTTTTAATATTATAATTATTATTACATTCTTTTTTCATCAATATCTTCGCTTATACTCGACTTTTTTTGATAAGACACACCCCAAAATTTTACTATTCAAATTATAAACATAATCTCTAAATTTATCCAGTAGTTTTCTTGTAACGCACAGTCGAACAGAATATTCACATACTATTCATTTCAAAATATTGTTTCATTTTAAACGCTGGCCACTGGCAAAATTTTAAATTGGATTTTTGTACCTATCATAATTACAATTACATTTTTTTAAACAACGTCTTCGCTTATGCTCGACTGTTTTTGATAAGACACACCCCAAAATTTTATTATTCAAATTATAAACAGAATTTCTAACTTTATCTAGTAGTTTTCTTGTTTTGCTCAAACTAACAGACAAATCGACAAATATTATTCAATTTAAAAATAATGTTTAGTTTTAGCATTTCTGAAGTACCGATTTATAACATACAACTTTGTAATGCAGTAAGGTGTCAATAGTTAGATTTTGTTTTAGTGTCAGTTTAATACAGTTGATTAAATATGAAGCCAGGCCCCATCAAGTCCACCGAAGCTCAGTAAATCTGTTCTGAAGTGAGTACATTTCCTGGTTTTGATGGGGACCGTAAACAATAGAGCACCATACGCTGCAGACGAATAAAATTTATACAGCCCTATCTACAGATAACTTACTGAATTGCAAATCGAGCTTCGACGAATTTTATTATTTAAGGGTATTCTACACAGGTATATGATAATAATTGTAGCTTTATGTATCATAATAAAAATAACTACGTTACTTAAAACCGCCTTTAAAACTAAAAAATAAAAAATAACAAAGATTTTATATTAATTATATACTACCTATTACTTATATGTGTCATTTACTAATAGATTTGAAGTCGGTGCCAAGCCTTAAACTAAAAATTATATTATAAGTAAGTATTAAATTGGATTGGCACCGAATAGTAAATAATAGGTAGTATATAATCAATATTAAATCTTCATTACATATTTTTTTTTAATTATATTATTTAGTTTTGAAGTAGGTTTTAGATAACGTAGTTATTTTAATTTAATACTTTTTGGGTTATTCCTGACATGTTTAAATTTAATAAAAATAACCATCAGAATAGGTGAAAATAGGTAAAATGCTTATAAAATGTAAACTAATCGGCCTACCTAAACCAAATGTTTATGAGACCAATTGGAAACTCTCTGCCTACCCCGTAAGGGACTTGGCGTGAAGATATGTATGTATGTATGGAAACTGTTCCGCATCAAACAAAAAATAATTTTCAGAAACCTCAGATAAATCAGTACATACATATAAAAAAATATACCGGCCGAATTGGGGACCTCCTTTTTTTGAACTCAGTTAACAATATTATAAAGGTATGTGATAACATAGGTTTGTGTTATTCTACACCACATACATAAACCACAACAACTCTTAAAAGGGTTTACTAGAGGTATTATAGAATTATCACTCCTTGATAATCTTTATTAAGTTTGTGTTCGACATTCTCGTACAAGTCAACGTGCATTTCTTATCGTCTAAAATCTGTTTCTTTTCTATTTCTTTTTTATTATATTACGAATGCTTATTTTTTTACTTCAATGGTTAATATGCTGTAGTCGCAGCTAATTTAATAATTATTTTAACATATATTCAAAGCCTCTAGAGCCTATTAGATTATATATAATATATAGAATAACTTTAATTTTAGCAAATGCTAGCTTTGCTCGCGATTTTGTTCGTGTGGGAATTAACAAAGAAGTTTAAAATAGAAGTAGCCTAGTTACTCCTTATTACAACAGCAACCTAGAGTGAAAGTCCCGTCAACATCTTTCCAGCCATTCTAGAGATTAATCGGCACAAACAGACAGACCGACAATTTTTTTTATAAAATATTGTTTTGGTATATAGTCCGTGTAAGCATTCATATGCACTCCAATTCAATTTATTTTAATACATGTACCTACAATATGACAGACAATAAAAACTAATTATTTCGGTTTGGTTGTTGATTAGTTTGTGTAAACAGGTATTACAATTAGCAACAAAGCATTATAATCTCGATTCAATATTAATTCAAAACCACAGATACAACTATTTAAATTTTTCGTCGCAACAAGGTTCAGGTAGCATTAATGAAAAAAAGTAGCTAAGTTAATCCTATTATATTATAACTGCGAAAGTTTGTATGTTATTTTATAGCTCCCTAACGCAAAATCAGCAGAACAAATTTTCAAGAAATTTGGCGCCAACATAGGAAGCCCCTACTTAGGGACTTAAATGAACACATACAATAGTTTTCATCCCGTAAAAATGTTCCGGTGGCACCATGAACCATGTGGACAACTTTAATAGTACATAATTGGCGCTGTATAAAAATGCATTTGATGCCCCAATTATTAGAGTATCTACTACTTGTATTTAAGGTGTCAGTAATAACTCTGTCTATTAAGCAGAGTTCAACCCACTTTATCCAAACTTAGATAAATTAAATATTACAAAATTTTAGAAAAGGACTTTATGTAACTTGGAAAAATATCTAATGTTCAAAATGTTTTCGTTAATAACTGTCGCCGACAGCTACAGTTTAATTTTGTTATAATACATAATAATGACACTTAGATAATAACACTTGGATAGAATAGAATACAATATATTTTTATTCAAAATGAGTACACTTGTACATTTTTTGAAAGTCTTAAACTTAATACATAATATTTGCTACATTAAAAAAACACTTTATTATCAAAAATAATAATTCCATAATCATAAAATGTCATAATTTAAATTTCAATGTCAAAAGCTATTTCATTCAATAATAAAAGATATGTCAAATAAATAAATAAAAAAATAAACAAATTAATTAAAAATTAAACTAATTACAAATTAAAATGTCAAAAAAATATATAATAACTAAAAATAATGTCAATAATCATAAAATTTTGATATTACATACAGTTACAAATATATTTTTTGTCATCCCTTATCAATCATTATTATTATTAAGAATTTGTCCATACATTATTATCTTTAAAATATTCTTCTGTTTTATAGTATGCTTTTCGCAAAAGAATACTTTTTACACATACTTTGAATTTCTTCTCACTTAAATTTGTAATTTCCTCAGGAATTTCATTATCTCAACAAGTAAAAAATGCAAACCTTTACACATGCACAAAGCTGTATGTGGCGGTATCGTTTTGACAAATTAAGATAATACGTTTTTGTACTTTAGTTTCAAATAGAAGCCCTCCGAATATCCTATCTATTACTTTCATCTTCTGTATTTGTAGCATATTCGGCAAATCATGACAATTTTAAGACAAACGCTTGTAGAGGATCACTAAGAATAAGCTGAGAATGGATGACGCGAAGATTATCTAGTTTGAACGCGCGGTTGTTGGCTCGAAAAAGGACACTATAATAATAAATAAATAGATATCCCGGACATGTTACATAAATTAAACCTAACCCCAAAGTAAGCAAATAGTATGCTGGTGTTATGGGTAACAAAAGTGATAATAATACAAAGAAATACTTATAGATAGGTACCAGAACAAATTTAATTAAACCAGACCTAGAAATGCAGGCATCTTAATGTTCACTATACAAATTCCTGCCCCCGTCGAGAATCAAACTCCAGCCTCACGTTTAAATATTACAACTTTTTGTAATATTTAAAAAAAGTTAGACGCTAACCCCCGACCAACGAAGTAGTGAGCATTGAGCAAATGATACGACGGGCGTACATTTTTTACTAAAATATCTGCTACTGCAACTTAAATACCTACGACTTTTTTTAACATTGCCGCTAAATAATAAATACCCAACAAATCTTCTCTAAACCAATATTTTTTCTAGCAAACGTCAACGTTTTATTTTGATCAACATTTTATAGCAGTAAAGCTTAACTATGTTAATTCATTTATAATACGAAAACCATCTTAAAGCTGAAGAGACGAAATATAATTATCAAATCGCAACGTGACTTTGAAATAATTAAAGTCTTAATAATAATTAGATAATATAATAAATTAGAGAATAATGCTTAATTATGTTATTATCGGGAGAAGGTAATTATGAAATTAGACAAAGTTCATTTTTAAAGCAATATTTATATCTAATACAGAAGTTAGGTCCGCTATTATAATACAAAGTTATTAAAAAAAGTAAGTATCTTCACGCCCATATTCCCGAAGAGGTAGGTAAAGGCACAACCAGGGTACCTACTACAAGCCGAAGACACTAAGTCCTACAATGTGATAGGTGGCAAGCCTATCGCCAACCGGGCACATGGCCCATTTCGAGCAACATTTTTTTATTAGATATTTGGAAAAAAAATATTTTTGTTGCCCGACCCGGGATTTAAACCCGGGACCTCATGCAGTCAAGTCCAACACCTGGACGGCTAGACCACAGAGGCAATAATAATAGAGATAATAGAGAATAATATTAGATGTTAGAAGTATGTAGGCTCGCTGCAGTAGTTGGCAGCAAGACCAATTAATTAACCGGGCCAGACCTCCATCCGTTTCCTCATAATTACTGAAACTTCAACTAATTACTTTTAAAAATGGTACCCGTAATTTTATCTGCATTTTACGAGTTCTCTCCAGTTCCATTCGCATTAACTTATCACTTGAAGATTTTATATTTTTAAATATTACTTTATACAAATTCAAAAGTAAAATACTTTTTGCTTGAAATTCAGATTTTAATGACTAGCTGCCCCGACAGACGACGTCCTGTCCTAATAAGTACAGTTTTTTTTTATCTGAACTTTTTTTCTGACTACTTAACACTACAAAAAAAGACTTAGCAGAATATGTCCATCCATTTACGTATAAAGCGATGACCAACAGAAATAAGGATTCATTTTTTGTCCAATAGGTATGCTACTAAAACTTAAAAGCCGTGTTCTTTTTCACGTTGACTTCGAATAAAACCGATTTTTAAAGTGAAAACTCTTTAGCGGCGTTGCGCACTTTTTTGGAATGGGTAAAAACTTCTAAACTCGCGTCAGGACACATGACCTGATCAGAAATTCATAAGACGGATGGAGAGTAAACAGCCGGCGCGGCGTTGGAGAGGAAGTATCTCCCTCTCTTTCTGCGGCAGCGCGGCGAAAATGTATGCCTGCGCATGCTATTTCGTTGAAAGAAAGAAAGAAAGAAAGAAAATTATTTATTTGCGGAAATATGTGTGTAAATGAGATGTTACA
>NJDD01006156.1:65535-86774 GCA_002245505.1 Calephelis nemesis | reverse complement strand
AGCGTGTTACGTTACGTTAGCCACTCGACCAACGAGGCGGTCATTTAACAGAACCAGTTGAAATCCGTCTGCTTAAAAAATCGTAATCTTGTAAAAGGTTTGTGACTTATAAAAAATAAAATTGTAAAAAGGTTTGTGACACGTATAAAATATTTCAGCTGGCTTGACAATCATGAAGTTTGCTGTATAGAGCTGTGTGACAAGAAGAAGAAGCTTGCAACAAATTGTCTAAATAAGTAGTCTATCTATTCCTGCCTCTGTAACCGTAGTGCTTGATATTGTATAGTGCTGGGCCGAAGGGTAAGGTAACATTGTTCGTGCAATCATAGTCATATGTCCATAACCGACTTGAAATGCTATCAAAAAATCCGCCTGATTTTTTGCCTTAATATTTATTTCCTCGTAAACTTCGAATACTTCGAGTTTGACAATATTCAAAAAAGAATTATGAAATTGCAAAAAAAAGGTGGCATTTCTTTATAACCTGTGAATAAGTTCTGTCAATGAATGAACCAACAAAAGCCGAATTTATTGAAGGTATTGTCCTGCGAGCCGCTCCCCATTTATCTTTCATTCGCACTGATCATTTGTCGAACCTCCCTCTTCAACAATGAGATATTGTGACTTTTCACAAACAAATATTTTACATCTCTCTCCAACGATGTCATCAATTTGTAATATCTCATTGCTGAAGTTTTACTACGCTATAATTATTATGTATCAAAATTCCTCGCGTACTGCACTGTGTATGTGGTTGTTCTGTCAAAGCCCGGTCAAGTTGTAAAAACCGCGAGGTTGACAACACATCAGTCATTCAAAAAAAAAGGTTGTACTGTTGTTGCTACGAGTACACAGCTCTACTGATAGTAAAACACAACCTGGGCTCATAGACATCACACAGGTAATACTTAGATATAAAGATTATTTACTCCACCCTCCAAACACAAACAACCCAACTCGGTTCCTATACTATAATGTATGTATAATCATGTATAATCAACGAACTGGAATCCGTTAGTATAACCGCTGGTAGTTTGCCTAAAAGTGACGAAGCGTTGCTCATACTAAAATAAAATATTTTGAGTTAACAGTCGAAAACGAACGATTTATAGATACTGTGATAGTCTTTATGTGATAGTTTCGGCTTAGTAGTTAATTATTTTTTACTTTTACGTTTGTTGAAATCAGAACTAATTAATGTTAGTTAAGTTAAAATGCTCTACCTTTACTTATTGATAAACTACAATTGTTATGTATTGCTACAGTTAACAAAATTATAACACATATTTACATATTACAAATCGCCTCTGTGGTCTAGCGGCCCAGATGTTGGACTTGACTGCATGAGGTCCCGGGTTCGAATCCCGGGTCGGGTAACAAATAGAAAATTTGGTTTTTCTAATTTTCTAATAAAAAATATTGTTGCTCGGGAGTGGATATGTGCCCGGTTGACGATAGGCTTGCTACCATTACATTGTGAGACTTACTGTCTTCGCCTAGTCGTGGGTACCCTGGTTGTGCCTCTGCCTACCTCTTCGGGGATATGGGCGTGAAGATACTTTTTACGAACTTTCAAATCATTGACTTTTCTAAGCTTTTTATCACAATATTCATATTAACTGTAATTTTGACTTGAATTTCTTTAACCCCAACGAACGCTACTACATTGAACACAGAGTCTTTATCAATATTATGTTCTGTTACGATTTTGATGTAACAAGTAACTTGCAACGACAAATGGTCAGACCACTACACATTTTGTGTTACATGAACAGAAATAACAGACTTCCATACAGCAAATTCTTCGGATGAATTAGATTACTTTGATTTAATACCAGGTCCATCACTCTTACCTCACTTTAAGTTCGTCATCAACTTTAAGAAAGACGTAAAATCTATATGGTCTCATGTTACGGGCAGATTTTTTTAGGTTTTTAGCAACAAACTTGACAGTTATTCAGATTCAAATTCTTTGATCAATTTGATTATTTCCTATAAATTTTTGATCAGATGCATTTTTCCTTCACAGAAATTTCTTGTTAGGTGTCCTCAGTTAATATAAAGTTTGCCTGTGCAACTCGATGTCATTACGCGAGTTTGCACTCAAACATCTGTATAATCCCAGTTTCAGGTAAAATATCAACCACGCTAGTTATAAAACTTAGTTAACTTATAACGATCAGATCAATCGGATATTATCCGAGGGTGGTGTCAAGAGTCTCCGAAACCGGCGTGTTTGTATGAAAAGGGTAATTAATGTGAAGGAAGCAAGACAGGTTTGTCAGGATCGTGAGGTCTGGCACTCGATACTCTCTGCCTACCCCGTAAGGGACTTGGCGTGAAGATATGTATGTATGTAACTTATAAAACTAAGTTATTTATTACAACATTACATTCACTGCACTTATAATTACTACTTGTTCCTTTTTGATTATCCGATCGATCGAAGGGGATCGAACCATCAGCATTATGCGTGAGTCTGACGGTGCGACGTGCATCGACTTAGGCGTTGATGATTGACATACTAAATACATCAACGATGAAATTGACTTAATAGTCTTTGTTTTAATTTAATACAGACTATGACTTCAACGTTAGTTTCGGAGCACTTTCATTAATACGACGGTTCGTGATCGTCAAATGACATGGTTATCAATAGCATAGATAAAGCAAAACAACGAACGAAGAAACGGGAAATCAATGCACATACACAAATGTATAGATATGTCCTGCGCGGCTTCAGACGACGATCAAGGCGCTGAGCCAGGATCCTTAGACAAAACCGTGAACTTGAACATGAACTGGTCGGCGGTTGGGCGCAGGTACGAATGATAGCCTTTTTTATTTCCCAGGGAATCGCCTCTGAAATCGAAGAGTTTTATGAGAAGAGTGGTAAATGTTGAAAAAACTAGGCAGGTGTTTGTAAATCATGACACTTGGCGCACAGTTAATAGGTATTTACCCAAGGTATCAGCTGTAAGAATGCATATAAGACTAGTTAAGTACCAAACTTTGAAATCTTTAAATCTGCTTAGTAAAAGCTAAATAACGTTCCGGGGGTTGATTATGTATCTTAGTTGCCAACAAAAAACGGAAAAGTGTACATCAAATGACGTCATTTGTTTGCTATCTCTATTGTATTTCTGTTGGTCACTGGTGATAGCAAATATAAAACACGTCATTTGACAGCTGTTTGATGTTGTTCATTCTGTTCTGTTTTAAGTTGGCAACTGAGATAAATAAACAGCACCCTGGTAAGGCTGTACAACAATCAGTACGTAGTTATAAATGTATTAGGAACAAGGTTATCAAATAACGTAACTAATTTGCAAATGTTTGCTGTTTACGTTTCACCATTGTCTAAAATATTTATGTAATTAATACTAAATTCAAATCCAATATTAAATAAACAAATATCTCGTAAAGTAATGAAAATTTAAATGGAAACACAAACGGCGTACTTTCGAAATAATCGATTTGGTGAAATCGTTTCTGTAACGATAATGGCGAGGTATAAATCATACATAATTAAAAGCTTCCATGTATCCGTCACAAATGATTATCGTTTAGCGTTTGGATAATGAATACTACCAGATTGCTGTGTATAGCTGGTAAGAACAATTTACAATCGAATTTAAAATCAGAATAAAATAACGTTGTATGATATCATAATATTAATACGTGATGCAAAAACTTTGAACCCCTTTTTATGATAATTGCGCGGATGGAGAAGTATGAAATTTGGTGCAGTTTTAAATTAATAAATAAAACATAACACATACCATACACATTTAAAATGCACAAATAAAAATATTGATAACGATAAAACAGATGGTGCACAAACTATATTCGTAATGTTTGGAAACAAACTAATTTGTCTTGATAAATGTAGATGGCGTTATTATTATATAGATGATTAACAACAGAATCTTAATAATGTTTGAACATTATACGTTAATAATTTATATTGAATAACTTATAATTAAAATTTATTATGGTCAAATTTTTACCCATGGGTGATCACTAGTTAAAATAAATTTACATATTATGGCATACTCACCCGGATTAGTACCACCGCCTTATCTATTCCTGCCGCTATAACGTCATGACGTGTTCCGGTTCGGAGGGTAAGGTAGCCGGTAAACTCGGTATTAGGGGAGTATCTGTGTAGAACATAGATTTAATCTAAATTTTGATTGTTTCAAACAAAGTTTCCACCAAGCTCTCCACAAGGTGAGCTTGACTGGGGTGTGATTACAAACATTTGGATGATGCTTAAATATCATAATAATATGAAGTCGTTTTTTGTTACAACTTAAACAATTTTTTCTTCTTCTTCTTTTTTCTCATTCTTTTTATGTGTAGAAATTATTGTGGTGTCTGGGCTATCTAAAGGGCCCATTTTTTTATGTTTTTACAAAACAATGTTTTTTACATGTTTTTCATTAAGCCCATTACAACATTGATTAAATGCGTTGGTTTTCACCTAATAATAATTACATTACCTACGAAACGTTTCGTGATCTCGAAGAATTATTGCGATTTATCAAATTACTAGATGCTGCCTGCGGCTAATCCCTCGTTCTGACGGGCATCAGTATAGATGTCGGGATAAATAGTTAATTATCTTTGTCATGTTCAACATCTCGACGTAAGCATAATATATTATGATATTTCTCGGTTAAGGCAAGGTCAAAAAACAAAAATATAATTTCGCATTCTTAACATAATTAAAAAAAATAGTAGGTATGTAAGTAAATTGAGTAACTAAGTATAAGTAAATTAAGTGTGTATTTAGATTTATAGTTGAAATCATTTATAAAAGGTTTACTGATTGCTAAAATTTGTAAAGACCTTATTGCCTAATTTGTTTTGTTGGTTTTAGTATCAGCAGTTGTATCATGAAGGTACGAATGAGTTTAATATGATAGTTAAGCATTATTTGCTTACCGGCCTGTTAGAGGAAAAACGATTTACATTAGCAACGCACACATTAAGAATGTGTTTAAATAACAAAATGTGGTATAATATATTAGTTTAATTAAACTATTGGTCGTCTATTGGTCGAACATAATAAATTTTAATATCTTGTTGATGAGAACGCCATCTTTATTTCTCAAGACCACTTTGTTTGTTTGACAACTACTTTGTTTCCAATTTTTTTGTGCGCCATCTGTAATATTTTTTTAATGTACTTTATAAGCATTACTATTGAAAAATATTAGTATTCTGCAATTCTCCTACACAATTATAATATTAGTGTGCCAAATTTTATGCTCGTGCATACGCGCAATTTTCGTAAAAAGGATCCGAAGTTTTGTAATCACGTATTAATATGTAGATATTTTGTATCAACTTCTTGAGACAAAATAATAGACTTTGCATAGAGAAACAAGAGACAAAATAATAATAATACCTATTTGTTTGTTCACTTGACAACAGTGTTCAAAGTTTTTTGTCAGGGATAACAAGGTTTATGCTTTCAACAGCTGGATGATGTCTGTTTTAGTATATACACCTTTGGTATGTTAAAATGAGACACACAGATGGAGTTAGACATCATGGACCGAAAGTACCTAAACTACTGACAGCATATCGCATGTATTATCCTTTCCAAGGAATATATAATCTCATCATAAGTACACGCTTACTTACTTACTTGAGGATGTGTTTTTCTTAATGCTAAAAACTTCCAAATCCGTAAAGTATACAATATTAGAAAATACTTTCTCAATATTGAGTGTGCAATGTATTGTGATATCATGGCAGTGAATATAGGACAGACTCCGCTCTTGTAAAGAGAACTGGCGTAAACCAGCAGTCAGGATGGCTTGAACGTATGGAAGAGCAAATAACTACATGATCGGTTTCATGAGGTTTTTTACGGATCTGATATTGTTACTAGCGTCAGTGTCTTGGTTACGATTCGGTGACCTTTTTGGAAAGATCGAATGTTTTGCTTGTGCAATTGGTGACAAGGTTGTCAAGAAGAAAACTATCATTAATACATCATAAGGGGTGACATAAATATTTGTCAAACATGCCATCGTCTTGGTGGGTCTATTAGATATATTACTTCCGTTTTTTCACATCTTGCCAATAACACGTACATGCACAGATATAGCCAAGATTATCCACTACCAACTTGCTTTTTGTTATGGACTTGTTGATTTTGAAATGCCTTTCTACAAGAATACAATGGAGTCTGTTCTTGGTCTGTCATCAAGAAAAGGTCTATTATAGCCAATGAGAATGACGATGTGTTTATAGGTTAGTTTAAGCGCCGGATTTATTTTATTCATATCTGTGTTTTAATTTATGTTAGTCTCGTGAAAACTGAGAAGCAAAAAATGTTAGAAAAATAAAACTTGGCTCGCGAACTAACTGAATTAATTGAAATGTTGATTTAACAATAATTGTCGCGATAGCCGTATCAGTCTTAGAGTAAAGAATTTCGACCAATAATTTAAGACACTTGTACTGCAACACTAGGTTAACGGCCGGATTCAGAAGACAGCTATTTTAAAGACGGCACGCATTATGCGGATATTCCTCAGTCTGTCCCCGTGACTGCTGACGTTTTAGTTTTAAGACTCCCATTTTTAGTTATCTGATTTTGATACTAAACTAGTTGTTCCTGTGAACTTTACTTCACCCGTTCAGTTTATATGGGAAAAATTAAAACGTGGGTTTTCCTAGTTTCCTCGCAGTAGATCGGTATAAAAAGTATTCTTTGTCCGTTTTTCGATTCTAAGATACCTACCGTCCCCCCTTCCATTTTCAGCCAAATCAGTTCAGCCGTTCTAGATTTATAAATACTAACACAACTTTCTTTCATACAGGGTAAAATTTAAATGTCCAGCCAAATTATGAGCGAAGGTTGGGAATAGATAACACTTCTAATTAAGGAATACCAAAAAAAATTAGAAATGCAAATTTCAAATTTTATCCGACGTAAAATACAAAATGCATGATTATAACGTAAACGCCTACCGCAATCGCAAGCTCTGGGGGGTTAGAATGTGCACTTTCGTCTCAGCGCGATCGCGTCGTTTCACTTAGACGATGCGTTTCGTTTCAAAACGTTATCGTTTTTTATAAAGCTAGAACAATCATAACTTGAAGCGATATCGTGTAAACGAAGGATAATGACCGAATTTGTATGAAAAAACAAAATTTTGTCTATGACGACACGACTTAAAACACGTCAATATCAAATTTGTTATTTGTCAATTGTCAGACGTCTAACGTCTTTCACCGACGTCACGTTTTGTTTGGCACGAACGTTCTACGCTTTTTGAGTTTGACATTTATAAGCGGCCCGAAACGAACGTTCGTTTCAAGACGACGTTGGTTCATTCTAACCCCCCTGTTTGGTTACTCATGACTCGTACTACGTACGATTAGCGTGACAACGAGTAAAGTATTAATGCGGACTATTTTAAATGAATGTTCATAAAAGCAAATATTGCAATTTTTCAATTAGTATTTGAAATGCACTACCATTTTAGGCTTAACTTCCTGATATTAAAATTTGTCCGGTCTTTTCAAAGTAACCCTACATATACAGATGTAGGAAATACGAAACAATGTGAATAAATAACAATAATGAAAAAAAATGTTATTACTTTAATTAAAGCAACGCCGCATAATAAGTAATGGTGGCTAATACAGATTATTCATTCAGTAATTCAATGTTATAAGAGCTCTGCAGGGCTTTTCAGTATCTTTTTAGTGATGGTCACTGGGTAAAGTGTACATCAAATAGCTGTCAAATGACGTGTTTTGTATTTTCTATCTTAACTGTATTTCTGTTGGTCACAGGAGATAGCAAATGCAAAATACGTCATTTGACAGCTATTTGATGTACACTTTACCCAGTGATCGTCACTAAAAAGATACGGAATCAACCTCCTGGTCCAGTCATTATCCTATATTAATTCACAGTGACGAGGCAGCTGACTCGCTGACTTCTCGAACAACAATAATCAACTCTAGCTGATGCTCTCGTACTATTTGCTTAAGATAATCCTCCCGATAACACATTCCTGATCCCCGAACTCCGCCACAGTCCATTTTACGCCAAATTAACTAAATCGATTAGTCCAGGAATTAATCCGAAATATAGAAGCAAGGGGTTTGCAAAGATACGAGAGGTGTATAGGATAGATAGATAGATACATTTCTATCATTATTATTACGTCATATATTTATAACATACTAGCTATTCCGGCGGACTTCGTTCCACCCGTTCGTTTTGTATGAGAAAATGTATGGAATTTTTCTACAAATTTTAAGAAAAGGAAAAAATTCGCACCAGACGGGATTTGAACTTTTACCCTTTCATCTCAAGCCGATTTGAGTTACTGAGGATTCAAGTCCCATGCTAAAAATTTTAATTCCTTTCTTACCCGTCAAAGTGGGTAGTTATGTCCTACTAGCTGCGCCCCGCCGTTTCACCCGCGCAAGTCCCAATCCCGCGGGAACTCAGGGATAAAAAGTAGCCTATATGTTATTCTGGGTCTTCAGCTACCTACATACCAAATTTCATCGTAATCGGCTTTGTAGTTTTTGCGTGAAAGAGTAACAAACATCCATACATCCATACATACAAACTTTCGCATTTATAATATTAATAGGATTGATACACAATTCTGAGTACCTATTAAGTGAGTTCATCGATACAGATGAAATTCACATTTATAATGGCCATAACTTTCGTTTATCTTACGGATTTTTATCTATTTTTTTTCTGCAACATTTATAGAAATTTGACCTAAGCACTGGGCAAGTGATAAAATAAAAATACCTCGATGTAAAGTATTGTTCTCCCGTTTTCTCTGCAATATTTAAATATAGTATCTGTGTCTGTTGCCCGCGACACGCAATGAAATGACTTTCCGTCGTTTGAGTTATAAATGAAACATTTACTTTCAGTAAACAGTATCCTATATGCTGACCAGAGTCATTAGTTGCTCTAGTACACATTTAGTAAACATTTCTTGAGCAGTTTTTGTTTGTGTAAAAAGTGAACAAACATAAAATAAAATGTAGTAACCCTGGTTTTAGATTCTGTACCCTGTATATATTATTACGTATCAGATTTAGTTTTCTTACTGGTTTATAAAAAAAACAACATCCCTTTAATCGTACATTTTAAAATGATATAAGTGAGTACACTAGCTGTAAACCGCAGCTTCGTCCGCGATAAATTGAGATGTAAGCTATCCTACGAGTATCTTTCAAGTTTGATCAAACTGCACACTGTGTAAATTTGATTGAAATCAGTTAAGTAGTTTAGGAATCCATCGCGGACAAACAACGTGACACGTTATTTTATATATATAAGCTGTAAGTTTCAATAAAAACTATCAACGATAATAAATGGGTTGAACAATATAATGTACTAAGTAGTTTTTAAGACGTAGAACATTTTCAAAAACTCCACATGTAACTAATTGAAAAACAGAGTTATGCATATATAATATCCGTCGACTATGTTTGCTACTACGAAGTACTTACCCTTCGAGGCTAGTCCAGCTTGTACTTAGGAGTTTTATTTATAATCTTTATTAATTTATGTAATTCTATATTAATTATTTATACATTTTATTATATCACTTACTATTTTGAAAGGGACTTGGCATGAAGATTTGTGTTTGTAATCTTTTATATCTCTTCGTTTTACTTTTTTTGAAAATAAATGATGTAGAGTGTAGATTATTTGGAGCATATCGAATCTATAACATAGACAAAAATATTCATTATATTTTTGTCTATGTTCCTAAAACTTTTAAAGAAATTTAGATTGTTAGATATGTGTCTTCACGCCCATATCCCCAAAAAGGTAGGCAGTGACACAACCAGGACACCCACGTCTAGCCGAAGACACTAAGTCCCACAATGTGCTAGGTGGCAAGCCTATCGCCAACCGGTCACTTATCCAATCGCGGGCGACGTTAAGTTTATTAGAAAATTGAAAATACAAGTTTTAATTTTTTTTTACCGAGATCGAAACTGGGACCTCAAGAAGTCAAGTCCAACGACGGATCGCTAGACCACAGAGACAATTTTGTTAGTCATGTTTTACAAAAATCTGTCAGTTAAAACCGTAGGCAACATATAGTTTCGCCCAACCACTGTAATCGGCTTAAGTTAATGCTAATATTATTTGCTTAAGATAATCTCCTGAAAACACATATGTGGACCCTTTGTTCGGTTAGATTAGTCTAGAGATAAGTCAGTTCTCTACAACAGTTATTGTAGTAGGTAAAAGTTTGATTTATGAGTAATAAAAAAAATTACCTTGCCTGTTCTTGCCGCCATAACGTCAGTGCTTACCGTTGACGTGTTCTGGCTCGGAGGAAACATTAGCCGATAAACTTACTTTTGCATTGCTTTTGTGTAATATCCTGGCCTCAGGTTTGCAACGCTACCACCTTTGGTGTCTCTAGGCGGCGTGGATATCTTGCCATCAGGAAATCAGTCTGCTAGTTTGCCCTTCAATGTCATAAAAAAATACGCATCGCCTATTGGTTCCGAAGATGATAATTTACAACCTCTACCCCTTGTAATACCTGGGTTGAGATTTTTATTTAGGTACTCATAAGTTTTCCGGATACCTTAATTTCGAGACCGGAAAACGAATAAATACGGCAGTTGTACTTACCCGGGTGATGTAGAAATTCAACTTCAACTTGGTTGTTGAAAGACGACACTACTTGAATAACCCGACAATCTAAATGACTAGATTATGAAACCAACAAGCGATGTGGTCATCGCATCCCACAACTAGAAAACACTGGGTAAGAAATAAAAAAACAATTTGCAAGCTTCCAAAGAACCCATATTTCTCCCGAAGTTTCCAAGTTAAAAAAAGAAGTGTTAAGATATTCACAAAAGGTTTCATGTTTTGTTACAATTTGATCAGATCGAATTAAATCTAAATAAAGGGTTGTTTCTGCCCTCGGATAAGAAAAAGTCTTGAATAAACTCCGAAAGGAAAATGTAAATTTGTTTTAACGAGGAGAATACGTTTTATCTGTTTTCCATTTTGTTTGGCCGCCACTCTAAATGTCATAACTCTGTTTTGTTCACTTTGGTACGCAAAACTCAATTGTATACTTAGGTTTTAAGGTTCTCTTTCCTATTACGTAGCACTCATAATTCTTTGTTTCATATTATTACTCGTACTATGGTCTGAAGGCTGGAAATTGATAGTCCGTATGCCTCGGTTTAGTTACAACAAATTTAATAATATATAAATCTACGAGCAGCCCAGTACATGTTTCGCTTCGGATAAAATGAATAACATAACATTACAAAAAAAAACTGAAAAAATTTCAACATGAAAGCATAATCCTCATCTGAAAAAAATTCTATTGAGAAAAAGAAAAAATCAACAAAATGATCCGCCATTTATTAAATTCATTTGTTACATTTTAATATTTCGTCGCCTCTGAGTCTAGCGGTCCGGAGACAGACTTGAGGTTGAGGTTGAGGTTCCGGGTTCGATCCTAGGGTCTGGCAACAAAAAAATTAGAAAATGTATATTTTCAAATTTCTAAATAAGACAAAGTTACACTGGATTGGATATGTGTCCGGTTAGCGATAGGCTTGTCACCTATAACATTGCGGGACGTTGTGCCTCTGCCTACCGCTTTGGGGATATGAGCGTGAAGATCTTTTATTTTTAAATTATCAAAATTGTGGAATTTTTGCGCACTCTCTTCAAGTGTACAAAAAAATAATCTATTTCTAATATTAAATTACCGCTATCTTCTTGCTACGAAAGTAATAGAAAGAGGCAAAACAGTTTTAGTGCTGTCAAATTAGTCTGTACACGATATTTTTACAAGCGTTTACTCTATCACTGGGTAAAATTTTGATTAAAGAATTCGATAATCCCGGACTAAAGTCTAAAGTGTCTAAAATGTTCAATTCCATGTGTTTTTGTTTCGCTTGAAAGAGATAGCATGCATCTAAAATATGTTAAGTTTGTGCAAATCACCACCAATAGTTGATAAAGAAACAATTTTGGTTAATGTCACTTTGTTAAAAAGTTACTAACAGTCGCACTCAGAAATATTAATTACAATCTCTCTATCATCTCTGAAAGCCGTCGTAAATAATGTGTTACCACAGTAATGACAGTTCAGCTCGCTACCCTCGTGTCCCGAATAAGAAGAAAAAGTGGCCAGTAATTGTCTTTACAGGTATAGTTTGACATTCTAATTCGGATGGGCAACTCAACATCAACATTTGATGTACACTGGCGACTAAAATTTGTTACTCTAAGATTTCAATTAATATTTAATCACCTTGGTGGTCAAAGGATAGCGTACACGCCTAGCTTCACCGACCAACTGCGATACATGGGTTCGATTCCCGAGAAGGGCAGGCATTTGTATGATGAAGATTTAAATGTCTGTATTTCCGAGTTTGGGTGTTTACTAAATTTATTCTGGTATCTAATTAAGTATCATTGTGTATTAGAATTGTTGACTAACACGAGTGATGCGATTAATTTGTAATACTGCTATTTTAAATGCAAATAAAAAATGCAAAATACCTATTTTGTATTTTGCATTTAAATGTCTTTTAGTAGAAAACTTTTTGTATTTTATTTAAAGTAACCTTCGAGATTTATTTTGCATTTTTAAAATTCATTTCAAAATGCAAAATACTTTTGTGATAGGTTTTAGCCAATGTAATGGCTAAACCTATCACAAATTGCTTATTAACCAAAATCAAATGAACGAATGACGCTTGTGTTGCTGAATTTGACCGATACAGGCGCCTGCTATAGAGATAGAGAGGGTGAGAGTGCGCGCGTGTGTGTGTATGTGCGTATGTGTATCTGTCTGTGGCATCATAGCCAGGGCTTAAAATACCGGTATTTTTGAGAACCGGTACTATCGACCTTGGTGCGATACCGGTTCCGAAGATGATACCGGTACTGTTAGTACCGGTATTCGATTTAGTACCGGTACTTTTGGTTTAACGGTTTTATACCGGTACTGCTTAAGAAATACCGGTATTCACGGGACGATTTATTACGTAACACGTTAGAGTGAGACACTAGATTGTAATAAAGACAAGTTACTATAAAAATAATAAAATTGGCAACGTCGCACTCATTTGTAACGGGTTGGAACCTTTATTCAAAACCGGTATTTATCGGTATAAATACCGGTATTTGCTCGGTACCGGTATCAGTATCGGTATCGGTATACGGAGTACCGGTACTCACTTTGGAACCGGTATCCAGGTATCGAAATGGAAAGAACCGCTAAATACCGGTAAAATATTTTGGTACCGGTTTTAAGCCCTGATCATAGCTCTTCAGCGGATCGACGGATTTTGATGTGTTTTTTTTTGTTTGAAAACTGATGTGAACGTGATGGTTCTCAGCTTACAGCTATAGTGTTCCCGTTACCGTTCAGGTGTTTAAGGTTCTCAGCTTAGTCCTAAGCATGGGGCGTGGGGGGTTCATCGATTGTTTTTAAATTTAGGATTATGTTCCCTTTTTAAAAATATCAGTTAAATTGTTTTTAATAAAAAAAAAAAGTGTTTTAAAAATAAAATAAGAACTAGATGCACAATCAAACGAAATAAAAGGCGACACAATTCACAAATTGGAGCCTTGTCCTTGCATTTATATCTTTCCATTAGTCTAGTTTTTTACTTTATTTTAATTAAGAGAGTATTATTGTTAATAACCAACAGAATTTATTGATACGCGTATTGATAAATAAATATGATCAAAATGTCACGCATACGGTGCCATTTGGATCGGCTTATATCTCTATTCTATTTCTTACGATAAATACCTAACATAAATAAAAACATCATTTGATTAGGTCAAACGGTTTTTATTTTGGAAATGTATTTTGAATGTACCTACCTATTTTGCAAAGCAAAACTATTTCATATTTAAAATTAACTTTGGATTTAAATGCTTTTTTAAAACCATTTCGTACATCTCTGACTAACACTCATAAAATAAGCATGTGATTTGTTTACTTTGAGGTTTGATTAAATTTCTGTAATTTGCTGTGATGTTTATTTAATCTTTTTTATACACTATTTTAGTATATAAATTATTAAGAAACAATTGAACTAAATCACTATTAACACAAACACTACGACAGCAAGATAAATGATCTATAGTTGCTACAGTACAGCCTTACTCGTCCTAGGTTGGCAACGCGCCATTATTTTTAAAGAGTACTGTAGTACTCAGTGTTTATTTTCATCAAGACATTTACCTGTATTGATACGTGGGCCCTCTGTAGAATGGATTATCTGCCTGGAGAAACGGGCAGGACCTGGTCTTTTATAAAAAGAGAGCTTATGTTATGTTAAAAGTTAATATGTCAGGGGAGCGGTCAACTGTACGCCAGGGTAGGGACCAATCACTTCATCTATTCTCGACACCATAATTACTATCACATCGATGTCATCCATACCACCAGAACACATTTGTATCTATCAGAAGAGCCAAGTGATTGTTGACTGTCTTGTAACACAAAATTTCAATTATTTCTTAGCTTTCCTAACGACGTGATAAAGCTGACATCTAATTTTTTGCGGTAAGGCAGCATGTATTAAAAAAAATTAACATGTATTTTAATTACTATTTACCCTGTACTATGACTATGACTATGTCTACTTTTTCAAGATGAAATTCTAACACTAAAGATGAATCAAATAAGAAATGCAACCTCTAATTTGATTTATCAAATAAACACACACATAATAATAATAATATGAACAATTAAGTATAAAGGTTTATATAATGTATCAATGCTAAATGTATGTGCAGCATCTACATATTTAACTTGGCCACTTTTCCTAGCTCAGGGTAAATAATGTTCAAAATGTTTTAGGCAATTATGTCAAAGGGTCCGCCTCCTGTCAGACTTGAAGATTAGTGACCAGCTATTTCCTCTAACTAACGAATAAAGAAGGTAGGCCTCGATTCCGGTGTAAATATATAACTTTGCTTGTACGCGACAAGTCGTCACCCATTTCCCGAGCGCAGGTAAGCAGGTCACTTTGTTTAGCATTATTGCGACCGACTGGGGCACAAAAATTATGTCGAGTACAGCTCTGAATGCCTATTCACTGCCTTTCCATTCACCTCGCCCGCGCGAATTTGTCATTTTCATTATAATGTACAGTCGAATACAAAATACAAATACTATAAATTAAACAAACAAATTATCTATTTCAAACTGAGGATCCGTTTTATACTCAGATTTAAACCATTACACAAAGCTCAGACTTTCTCGATTGGGATATATGAGGCAACAACAAAATTGAAATCCTTACTTTGTAATAGATATTAAAAAGGTTATGTCTAATAAAATAAGTTCAAGGGGTTGAAATAGTCAAAATTGGAATAGTCGGTAGGTAGGGGTTTTAATGACATAATGAAATTGTTTAGATGTATTTCGTATTTCTTTTAAACCGATATAATTTGAAAATTTAATTCCAGTTATTTTTTTTATGACATTGGAAGGCACACAAGCAAACGGATTTCCTGATGGTAAGAAATTCCCGCCGCCTAGAGACACCAAACGTGGTAATGGTGCGTTGCCAACCAGAGGCCGGGATGTTAGGCCTCGAACAAAAGTAAGTTTACCCGCTACCTTACCTTATAGCGTAATTTTGGTAGATTTGTCACCTAAATAATAACAAAATTTAGAATTTGACGACAAACATAATTATAAAGGAAAAGAGTATCGGTTTAATTGTAAGTGACCTCCAGTCCCCATCTCCCATAAAGACCTACAATGTAAAAAAATGTCACAAGCGCGTTGTACACCTTTCAAGAGTGAGTTAGCTCTAAGCTTGACGATCCCAATTCTTTATCTTCAGGAATCGTGGTAGGTGCAATTGGTTTTAAAAAAAATTTGAGATGATGAAGGGGAAAATTAGTCCGGAATACTAACATACTATTATAGTTTATACTTTACTATACAAAATGGAAAATTATGGTTTCTAGTGACGTATACATAACTATATTACTACAAAGATATTTAAATAATGATAATTAATTATTTGTCTTATATTTACATAATTGATGATTGCATTTATATTCATTTGTTCTAAGTATAGCTATAATTGTTTTTTGTATACAATGCCTTCCATTTTATTTTCACAGCTTATTTTTTTTTTGGGTTGGCTGGAAGAAATTTCTATAGTCTTAATAAATTTTTGCTTTTTGTATTCTATAAAGTTTGATAAATAGTTTATAGTTTATAGTTAGTATTATCAAAAATTATAGTAATTACTACAAAAATCTCTTTCTCTCTCTAACCTCTGTGGTCTAGTGGTCTAGCGCCGGGCTTGACTTCTTGAGGTCCCAGGTTAAAAAAAGGTAAGGAAATGTATATTTTCAATTTTCTAATAAAATAACGTTGCCCGGGATTGAATATATGTGCCCGGTTGGCGATAGGCTTGCCACCTATCACATTGTGGGACTTAGTGTCTACAGCTGTGGACAACTAGTCGTGGGTGCCCTGGTTGTGCCTCTGACTACCCCGGGGATATGGGAGTGATGATTTTTTTTTAAATAATAACTTTAAAGAAAATGAATAAACAAAATCCATATTCATCTGTGACTGTATCTCAAATAGGTTTAAACTTTGCGACCCCATTTTATATAAAACGTGTGAAAATCCGACCGACTGCAGCACTCGCCTACACAATACTAGTTTTAATTTTGTTAAGTACTGTCTACGGTTTCAATGTTCAACTTTATGTAATGGAGTTTTATATTGTTCCAAGCTCAGGTATTCTTCTATACATTAAACGTATCAGGAAAAAGATTCAGTAGGTATCTAACATCTTTTTCCCCCGTGATGGTCCAGGTTCTTTGTAGGATAGATCATCTGCTGTCCTGTACCAGGTGGCGTGAATTTTTTATCATCAGGAAGGCTTGCTTGCCTTCCAATATTATGAAAAAATCAGACGCTGATGCGGGTACATTTAGATGGATTTTTAACAGGGTTCGAAAAAACAGGAGGTTCTCAAGTCGGCCGGTAATTTTTTTTATATAATGTGTACATCGATTTCTCCATTATTTCTAAACCGATTTACGTGATAAATTTTTTGTTTAATGCGGAATAGTTTCGGATTGGTCCCATAAAATTTTGAATTAGGTAGGCCCATAAGTTTTTATTTTATGAGCATTTTTTATCTATTTGCACCTATCCCAATGTTTATTTGTATTAAATAAAAATAGCTATGTTTATAAAAACGACTTCAAAACTAAAACTATAAAGTAAAAATAACAAAGACTTAATATTAGTTACATACTAAGTATCTATTATTAATATGTGCTATTTGCTGATGGTTTGAAGTCAGTGTCAAGCCTTAAACTAAAAACTATATTATAAGTAGGTATTAAATTGGTTTGGTATCGACTTCAAACCTATTAGTAAATGGCACATAAAAATAATATATGGTATGTAACAATTATTCAATATTTATTTTTTTTTTAACTTTTTAGTTTTAGTTTTTTAGTTTTAGTTTTGAAGTCGGTTTTTATTAACGTAGTTATTTTTATTTTATAATATTAAACGCATTTATTATAGCCACTATAGATATATATTAATGTCGTTATGTCTTACTTTGATGGTTTTTAGAGTAACGTGTTCCATTACCAGCTGAATATAAATTATAACTCGTTGGATAGCAGTTTTTGTTTTAAAAAATAAACAGACCTAAAACTAAATATCCCGTCTTTTAAGTTATACAAAGCTACAAGACAGTTAGGAAACTTGATCAAAAACTATTTAAAAGTTTCCTTGTATACCTCGAACATACATAGTAACACAACATACTAACAAAAAGTTCGTACCGAACTGAAACCTCGCGTGCACCCAATAGATCCTTTTACATTTCAAACAAATTATCTTTCACCGTTGCTTTACGCTATCAAAAAAAGAAGCGGTCTATTGAAATACTAAAATCTGAGTGTGCAAAACTACTACTACCATATCATAGAAGATGATGGTAATTATGATCTAACATACATTTTAATTGAGCGACTTTCAAAAGGAGGAGGTTATCAATTCAGATCACGTGGTAATGAAATTGGAGTGAAATTTCTATAAAAAATTACGTTGTCATTCTTTAATTTAAAATAACCTTCCGTCACCGTTACTACACCGCCACGAGGTCATCATGACTTCGTTAAGAAATCGTTGCCCTCACTATCATGATATCGTCTGGATACAGTCACACCGGCCTTTCGATCTCATTATGAAAAAATCACGACAGTTTCATTATACCCTCACGACATATTCACGACATAGATTTCGTAACCATTACTTAAGCTAAGAAAGAATGCAAAAATATTTCTTAACCATTTGTACAATTTTCTCAAGTCTTCAACTAAATGTTATTCTTTTATAGAACATTTTAATAAATTAAATATGATTGCACTCGAAAAGAGGCGCGAATGGCTTGCGGTAGACTTGTTTTGGAAATTAATAAATTATAAAATGGATTGTCCTAAATTATTGGCAAAATGGAAAATACCGCGTAATCCAGTCACCCTTTTAGCTCCACCTTTAAGAAGACCTGTTTTTGCCGCTAACTCACCTGTGCCAAGCATTTGTAAAATGCTTAACAAATGTGGTAACTTGGATGTTTATTGCAATTCAGTAGTTGAAATTAAGAAAAAAATATTATGTGAATGATTTTGCATGTTTTATTTAAGTAAATATTTATTATTATTATTTTATCTAATGTTTTAACTTTATTACGTAGTAAAGTAATATAAATTTTTCAAAAAAAATTTAAGTGTAAAAAATTAAAAAGTTTAATATTTTGTAAGAAGAAGAAGTATTTACCTGTCAGAAGTTGTGCAATTGGTTGTTTGATTTTTTTTATGTGTAAATTAGATTATCGTCGTCGCGTCGTAGTTATCGTCAAACAAACATACAATCTGAACTCCATCTGCACTACGCTCGCTCGATCAATCAGAGAATATATAACTACAATTGATCAACTTGAAGTCAGTTTGAAGCTAAATATACATTACACTTAAGTAAAATGACGTGTTATCTCCGTGTTGGTCCAGATCCGTTAAATAGAAAACGACGTATACCTCTCTGCCATGCAGCTCTTAAGCGGTAGTAGCAGTAGTATCTTCATGGCTATATCACCAAAGAGGTAGACAAAGGTACAACCAAGGCAACCACGACTAGCCGAAGACACTAAGTCCCGCAATGTGATAAGTGGCAAGTCTATCGCCAACCGGGCACATATCCATTCCCGGGCAAGTGTAATTTTGTTATGAAATTGAACGTAATAATTTTCCAATTTTCTTTTTTTGCCCAACCCGGAAATAGAAACCGGGACCTCATGAAGTCAAGTCCGTCGCCAGACCGCTAGATCAAAGAGGTGAGTGCTGAATAAAAAAAGACATTACCAACAAGGCCATTGGTGGTAGAGTGCTGAGTAACAACTTGCCACTGCCTTGCCTAATCCTACTTCCATAATGACTCTGTCATGTTTTGATCCGGAGGGTAGCGTAGCCGGTAGAATGGCACAACAGGTCTTACACCTCCGACTTAGGACAGCGACGCACCTGTAACGTCTATGGTGTCTAGAGACCACGGATGTCACTTTTAAGAGAACCACGATTTTGTTGCAAATCCCATAAAAACTTTTTGATCAACGAAACAACCGCAACCCTTAAACAATTATAGATTGTTATTTTGCACTGAGTTACTTTTTCAGGAAATTGATGTCGATTAAAGAATGTTGTGATGGGGCCATCGGAAAAACAAAACTTTGTCGGTAAAATATTTTTAGTGGAGGGTCTGTTTTTGTCTTTGTTTAGGGATTAATCTTTCTGGATATGTCCATCCCATCGTATCTTATTTAAAATCACTTCATATAAGCATTTAGCTGCCCCGGGATAAGGATTAGCTAAATGCTTTGCATTGTTTCCATATCCCACCAGTTCAAGTAGGTTGCTGATATTCTGCTTCACTATTTACTCTTGACACATCTCATAAGCAGTGTTGCACATCCTCGATAATAGCGCGAGCAGGAATCGCAAAAATGCTAACTTATTATATGGAATGTGTCTAGATCTTTGTCTAAATGTTATCTTAAATTGCATACTATCTAGTTTGGTCATTAAGATTTCCTTGCATCAGCCTCACGATCCAGGGTCTCGCAAAACGTCTTCTTGAATCCTTTCAGAATCGCACCAGTGTTTAGTATTGATTATAACTGTAAAGATAAGCGCGCACATTGCGTGCTCTTTTACGACCAACGAGGTCTGATTATAATTTCATAATCGTCATAAGTACATGGTAATACAGATTTTATGACAAATTTTAATTTTCCTCTTTGGGAATCGAACCCGATTTTCACTGATCAACAGGTTGGAAGAGTTAGGAGTATACGTTAGCCGCTCAGCAAAAGAGGTGGTCAAAATTCCTTTATTTATTTATTCCCCATGTTGGTCGGGCTCCTTTGCAGAATAGACAATCCGCCTTTCTGCCAGGCAGCACGTGAAAGGCGAGCATACGCTTATCGTCACTAAAACCATGAAATCTGACTAGGTGGTAGAGTTTTGTAGCGACTCGCTTAGATTATTACCACCGCCTAAACTATTCCTGCCGTCATAACGTCATGACGTGTTCCAGCTCGAAGGGTAAGGTAGCCTTACATATTTTTTTAAGTTTTGCTAGAGACCTAACACCCCGGCCTCAGGTTGGCAACGCAACATTGCCACTTTGGTGTCTCCAGGCGCCGGAAATTTCTTACCATCAGGAAATTCATCTGCTTGTGTGCCTTCCAATATATTAAAAAAAATTATCATAAGTACATAAAAAAAACTAGAACATCTTTTAAAATTTCGTCCAGAATCTTTATATTGGACGAGACAGCTATAATGGCGCGGACCAAAATAATCGTCGTCGCCAAAAAACAACGGCTCCCGGGGGACGAGGGCACTCAAAAATAGGGCACATTTGGAAAACACTTCCCTCTATCCAGCAATAGATTTCAATCCAAATATAAAATGAAGCTTCTAAGTAATTAAGTTCAAAGTGATTACTTTTTACTGAACTGCAAAAAGAGAGTTATGTTTTCGTGTGTAACCGTATAGGACGGCCAACCACGTCGTATTTTAGTAATCAGATTAGACAATGTTTGAGCTAAAAAAAATATTCAACGGAGTTTCAATTTGAATTGTTGTTTTT
>NJDD01006156.1:49875-61068 GCA_002245505.1 Calephelis nemesis | reverse complement strand
CTCTCTTGTGATAAGATGTTGCAGCTTATTTGCAACACAGTCACTCCTACTTAAAAAACAAGGTTAAAAATATTACAACTAAGAATAATTGTGGTAATTTTGCAGTGTTTGAATTAGTGCTCTATTCTTTCAACGAAAGTAATAAAAAGAGACAAAACACGTTTAGTGCTGTTGGATTAGTTTGTAAGCGACATTTCTACAGATGTTTATTATTCCTCTATATATTCTTCGGGAACTTAATTAAAAACATCACAAGTTAACATGTCCGGACTAATTTGACGTGTCATAAATTTTCCATCTATTTTGTTTTTGTTCTATTAAATTATACTCGTAGTATATATCTGAAATAACCCTTTGTGCTCTAGCAGTCCAGTTGTTGGACTTGACTGCATGAGGTCCCGGGTTCGATTCCCAGGTCATTCAATAAAAAGAAAATTGGGTTTTTCCAATTTTATAATAAAAAAACGTTGCTCGGTATGTGCCCGGTTTGCGATAGGCTTGTTACATCGTAGTACTTAGTGTCTTCAGCTAGTCGCGGGTGCCCTGGTTATGCCTCTGTCTACTTCTTGGGGATATGGGCCTGAAGATACTACATTTTTATAGTTGAAATTCACGAGGCATTAAGTTTCTCTATTGGAAAATATTTCGTTTAGAATAGAATTGCTAAATTTATTTTTGTAAAGGTGGACTTACCCCACGCCTTCAGGAATGTCGCCCAGAGCTAGTTATCTAGAACTCTAAATATACACACCTTGGTCAAGGCCTCTCCACGACAGAGTGAAATAACAATATTCTGTAAACGGAATATATTCGGCCCCTTTGAACTTAATTAGGTTACTGGTTCATTCAATATGACATATACGGATATATCATTGTCTATACCATTCTAGACTTGGAACTTATGATTTATTTAGTACAACAAAGGCACTTATGGTGACATTTAAGGACACTTTCTTCTTTTTTTTTTCACTAATCGTTTTTAATATTTCCACTTGGTTATAAAGGATTAACTTATAAAATTAGGCAAATTTAAAGACTCAAAAGTGACAATGGTGGTAATTTTGTTGCGCACTCACTAAACTAATTTTAAGTTATCGCTGTCTTCTTTCAACGAAAGAAACAGAAAGAGACAAAACACTTTTAGCGCTGTCAAATTAGACCATAGACGTCATTTCTACAGACGTTTAAACTACTACTCGGAAAACGTCGATTAAAAACATCGCGATTTGACATGTTCGGACTAATCTGACGTGTCTAAAACGTTCCGTCTCTTTTGTTTTTGTTTCATTTGAGAAAGATAGCATGTATCTATAATAAGTTAAGTTTGTGAACAGCAGAATTACCACCAATGACTCGTTTAATTTAGTTTCGTGTTCAAATGCTTTCAGGTGATGAAGAAGTGGCATTTTACTATGATTTGCTACTAAAAGCACGATTTAATAAATATTTTGATCAAAATAATTCGAAAATAAAGCCACGGTTTCTAACGCCGGACGTATGGTGAAAGCTCCAAGCTATATTTAAGTATCTTGGGATACAAAACTCTTGCCGCCCATACTCCGAACAATATATAACATACGACTATGGCAAACGCTGAATAATACATTAAGCTATGTCAACAAGAATAGGTACAACAATAGTAACAATCCGTTGGGGTTGCTACTATACCAATCAATACCAACCAATATTACTAAGTTATCATCAATGGGAAATAAAGGCATTACATCCCGACGACAATATCATAACGCCTTCAGTTCCATTAGGGTTTTTTTATGTAATAGGAAAGCAAATAAGCAGACGGATTTCCTGATAGTAAGAAATTCACGCCGCCTAGAGACACCAAAGATGGTAATGGTGCGTTGCCAACCTGAGGTCAGGGTGTTAGGCCTGGAGCAAAAGTAAGTTTACCGGCTACCTTTCCCTCAGAACCGGAACACGTCATGACGTTATGGCGTCAGGAATAGGTAAGGCGGTGGTACCAATCTGGGCGAGTCGCTGCGAAACTCTACCACCTAGTCAGATGTTACGGTGTTAGTGATGATAAGCCTATGCTCGCCTCTTACGAGCTGCCTGGCAAGAATGGCAGATGGTCTATTCTGCAAAGGAGCCCGGACCAACACGGGGAAAACGAGGGGTAGATAAATTTTGTAAATTGTTTATATATGAATGAGTGAGTTTTGAGGTGAACAAGGACCGAAACACATTGGAACGTTGCGGCGCCGCGGCGTAAAAATCGTCCATGGGGAGAAACTTATTGTCTATTTGTTATTAAAATTATAATACTCTGTTTAAAATATATAAATAGCGCCGCTACAATCGGCAGCAACGTTAGTGCCGATTCCAGCGGCGAGGCGCCGCAACGCGGTTTTTTGTTCGGACCTAAATCCCTTAAGCATCGGTGAACAACTTGTAAAAATCTAATAGTTCGAAAATTCTATTATAATCAATGAAAAAAAAGGTTATCATGAAAATGTTACTTATATAATATGAGTATATAATATGTACGTATAAATATTTATATTTATTTTCATATGCCAAAAATATCTTTTATAACATGTTGCAGTCTATAGATAAATGTATAAGGAAGAAGACGATGAAAAGAATAGTGGACAAAAAAACGTGAGCTCGAATATGAAGAGACGAAAACGCGGGGACGACGAGACCTAAGCACGGGAACTGCAAGTTGACCACGCACCGCAACGTGGTTCGGAGCAACAGTCGAGGTCCGAGGAGCGGCTATTACGTTGCGATTCCGATGTGTGCGTTGCAGTATGAAGTTTCATAGAAACAATAAAGAACGGCTCAAGGCGATATAGTGACGATCCCTTTCGGAGTTGATTAAAAGAAATTAAAAAATATATTTATTTCAGTAAAAAAACATTAACATAGTTAGCATGGTGTAGAGATCTTCTTTTAAGTAATTCACTACTTTTGTTAGAAGATCTCACTCTTCCTTTATCTAACTAACATTATTTTTGAAGATTTTATTTTTCCTATTCTTAAAAATAGTTTTAAAAGCTTAAAACAATGTAAATTTTAATTAAATTAATGTAAAGAACCAAAACATTGTTAATTGGAAAAATGCATTATTAAATAAATTATATAAAACGTATAAAAATGGTGTATGTGTATGTGTTAGTGGTTGTGGGTGAAGGGTAAAAAATAACAATACTTATTTAAGTTTCATAAATATACAGAAAAAGTTTTTCTGTTTCTTCATACTCAAGCTTTTTCAGCCAGGTTTTTAATTTTGTTTACATAATTTACAGGTATTTTCATATATTTCTAGTTTTCTGTTTATTGTGTTATAAAAGTGGGACGTCTGTGCTAAGTATTGGCGTTTTGTGAAAGCTGTTTTTGCATTGCTTTTAATAGCTATAGTACCTCTCCTTCTTATAATTAATAGATCAGGGTTAATATTAATAGATTTGTGAATTTTTGTAACTGCATTTTATATATATAGTTTCCTCACTGTTAATAAATCACTCGTCAAATAAAGATCTTTAGTTGGATAACGAAATGGTTTACAAAACATGGTTTTTAAAATTATATATTATACATTAAAATAATACTCATATACTATACATTATATACTATGTTCTATATACTATATACTACATCAACAAATATTGTTCAAATTGTACAAACTTATAAAAACTAACTTTTAAAACTTAACTCGGCTGGTAGTGACCTTTTTGATTCAGATAAAGCAAGTAGAGTTTAACATTTATCACGGTTAAAACTAATAGCAAATCAAATAAAAAGGGTCCGTAATCCGCACTTTAAAGGGTGAAGCCCTCAACAAACGTGGACAGAATGTGAGAGACGGGCCGCGGCGGCAGCCACTGGAAAAATCCAGTTTAATCTCCTTTGATCCGTTTCTCGTCAGTTAGTTTTATATACTTCTTCATAAATTGGGAAAACGATATATATTTTTGCAAATCTGACTTAATCATAAACGGCAATAAATATATGTAACTTCACACACATATCCGCAAGGGCTCAGGCCGAGGCATAAGCACGGTATCCTCGCCTAGCCGAAGACACTAAGTCCGACAATGTGATAGGTGACAAGCCTATCGCCAACTGGGCACATATCCAATCTTGGCCATTACAATTTTTCTGAGAAAATTGAAAACATGCATTTTCTAATTTTTGAAGTAAAACTTCTTTAGCGGCTTTGTGTACGATAGCGCAATAAATTAATATTGTATTCTACCACATAAATGATACCACTTTCATACTGATAAATAAAGTAATTCGGGCAAAAATATTCCCTAACCACTCCAAAATATGAAAAATTCACAACATTAATATTCAAGTTTTCACTTCTGCCGGCACTCCTTAGTGCAACCCGACTTTTTTTGTTGCCCGACCAAGGAATTATAACCTGGACCTCAAGAAGTCAAGTCCGACGCCGGATTGCTAGAATACAGAGCCAAAATATAATAACCATTAATTTAAACTGGAGACGAGTTAATCTTTTACATTGGAAATATTAAAACTTGGAAGCAAAACTATTTTTCATTTGTCTGTTTTTGTCTGTCTATATTTTTACTTCAAGTACACGAAATCAATCTTGACTGGCTGGCATATACCTTCTCCATACCATGTCCATGACATATACAAAAAGACAATGAAATTCTTTCAACTGACAATCCTCAAGGTAACCGTAACCTGTAACATCACTGGTGTTACAGATATTTGTCGCTAACATGCAGCCAGGATGTCAGTCCTTCTGTGAAAGTCTACCGGTCACCCTAGCCTCCGGACCGAAACTCGACAGTATCCTGGTAGCGATTGGAAGAGTTGAGGCAGTAGATCTATCAAGTACCAGACAAGTTGCTGCACAGCATTCTACTACCAGAGGTCAAAATAATAATAACATATTTAATCTTTGCTTATCTTTTACCAATTACCAGACAAAGAGGCAGATGGTATATTCTAGTCAAGAAGAATGTCGGAATACAAGGGAAGAAACGGAGATATTACCAGAACTGATTTTAATTAGTTTTAAACATTTGATCACGCAGGAGAATCTATAAAATTTGAAAAAGTGATTATCGTATTATTATAAACGTGATATCACGTTGAACCTGTTCCTTAATTAAAGAAAAAGTCTTTAAAAACTTAGTGTTTCCAAAAGCTATTTTTAATCGATAAAGCCACAAATCCAGGACATCCTTCCCGCGGCGTTGGATGATAAACGAGTTTCCATATCTAGCGCTAAGATGGATGTCCCGCCTCCCGATGCTCAGACGCTGGCGAAAACGAGATCGTTAAAGCTTGTTGGCTGGATGGAATTGTGGATTGAGAACAGATTTTGGATTCTAGAGCTGTCGCTATGGAATAATAATATGATAAAACGACGCTTTCAGGCAAAACAAAATAAAGGCTGATTTTATTTGTCTTGAAATAAATTAAAACAATAATAACAATGTTATAACATTATTATTTTATTTTTATATGCACCCACGACTAGCCGAAGACACTGAAACTTAAAATGTGATAGGTGGCAAGTCTATCGCTAACCGGGCACATGTTCGACCCCGGGCAACGTTATTTTTATTGAATAAATTAACTTCGTTATTAAACCAACGTCTACTGAATATAGAGTAGAGAAGTACAATGTTACAGAAAACAAATCTTAGCTAACCGCGTTGCATTTCACGGTAGTGGGTCCCCCGATACATTTTTTTTCAAATATGAGGAAATATATGAGGAAACATTTTATTGTCTTATTGGGAAAAGATTTTGTACAAGACGTGAAATTGATCAATTGTTACGCTACCTGCTTTTTTCTTATTCCAAGTACAAACATAGAACAAGAAAATGAGAATTTTCTTTTTTATGAGCACGTTATTTAAGCAATACCTAGACAAACATCTGGACTAGACAAACGTGAGGAAACGGTATGTTTGTAAGAAAGGTTTAAGTAAGTACATTTTTCTTTAAATAACAAATGAAAACAACACCTGGAAGTGTCTATATCTCCGGGTCTGGAACCAGACATTAATTCCTGGCCCTGTTTGGAATCGAAGGTTTGGACAATAACCTTACAACCAATGAGGCAATGAAATTTATAAGCATATATTAACTAGCTGTTGCCTGCGTGGACCCACAGGAACAGTGTAAAACTAATATCAGCTTATCCTGATGCAAATGCTGATTTAATGAAAAAACAATATATTCACGCCTTTAACCCTGAAGAAGTAGGTAGAGGTAAAACTAGATTACCTACGATTAGCCTAATGTACTTTAGACCCACAATGTGATAATTGGCAAACTTATCGTCCACCAGACACTTATCCAATCCACGGTCAAGGTTGATTTAATTTAAAAATTGAAAAAACACATTATGGTTCTCAAACCCGGGGTCAATGCACACATTTTTTAATGAGGTATTAGTTAAACCTTTGCTAGAATAATCCTTTCCACAAATATTACACTTTGCTGTATCTTTATTTATGTAAAATACTTCCATACTTCATGTTTTAGTAGCGGAGGCATAATAAAACTTTAGCATTTACTTTTCAAGATTCAGTCGTTAGTCAAAGTGTTGTTTTACCAATTGGTCTCGCGAACAAGTGATGACAAGTGACGATTTATGATATTTGATTGGTCGAAAATTTCCACCGCAGAAGAAAACGCTCATTCAACGGATATTTTACGATTAATGCGGATTCTAATGAAGATGCTGATGCTGAAAATAACGCTGATGCTGAAAATAATGCTGATGTTGATGCTTATATTCGCATCAGTCAGTCTGTATACCTTGTACTGCTTTTTTTTTCATGTGAACATCCTCATGTACACCCACCACTTTTGGAGGACACCGTATGGTTGAAGTTAGTACGAGACCGACATAGCTCGCTTATTTAACTTCAACCATATGGTGTCCTACCCTTAGCTAGTTACCGAGGTTTCCATTGCCTCGATATACGTCACGTAGACCCACTCAACAGGGGGCCACAATGAAAAGTCAAAAGTGTGCGGATATACAAAACCCCTCCTTCCGTGGGTCTTCCAGCCGCAACTTTGCCACAGCACTTGATAAGCTGGGACCCCACCTCGTCCATCAGGTCCCAATTTAACCTAGGGCTTACAATAACTAACAGTAGTAATTTTGTTAGTAGTTTGTCAGTTCTAAATCAATTTAAAGTTATGTTTTTATAAAGATGGTAATAGAAAAAGACAAAATTCGTTTAGTGCTGTCGATTAGTCTGTACTTGACATTTTTGCAGACTTTTTCTCGAAAAACATTCATAACATAATATATTCATATGTCTAAAATGTTTCATCTCTTTTCTTTTTGTTTCATTGGAAACAATATATCATACAATTAAATTAAGTTTAGTTGATGTACAGAGAACAGTTTAGTAGAATTACCACCGTCGTTAACTTTAAACTTAGGGTACCTTAGTTTTTACTTATTAATGAGATGGTAAATGTGTATTTCTTTATACAGCTTTTAGGTATTTTTTATATATTTAATCTGTGGTCTGTACTTGCATGGTCACCCTACTTGGGTACTTCCGAGCGATCGGCTCCACAATACGGAGGGTTGCCGTAATCCGACCCAATCTAAACCCGGTTTAAATCTAAACACCCAACGAGACTGTTTATGTTTCTGGGGAATTTTATTTATTTTTACGTGATTGTTTTTTTATGTTTTCATAGGGAAATGGAATGTGAGACATATGGACAATAAAATACTAGTATACAGTCCTGACATTTTTTAACTATTTTTAATATAAAAAATAATGTAAATGATTTGTTTACATATAATGTATTAAACAAATTCATATTTCCGGACAAATTATAAGAATTCATGCAACCCCATAAATCTAAAATCTAAATGCTAGTGCTATGAGGAGATAGTTAATATATTTAAAATAATAGAACTTTGAAGTACTGACTGACTGAGTTGAAAATATATTAATAATACACAAAAGTTATTTCTGTTAGCAGCTAAGTGAATAAATACTGTTTCTTTCTTGTAACTCACTTAAACAAAATTTTTAAATAGTAATTCAAAAACTGTGGCACATGATTGAATTTTGATTGATTTTGATATATATTTAAGTGTTTATATATATATTAGACTGTAACGATTGCATGCCATAAAAATGGTGAAATAGGATTGAACTATCGTTTTTGTAACATCTCAATGTAACCACCCTCTTACCTGCAATAACTGATGATTATGATTATGACATAAATATGATAAAACCCATTTCAAGAGAGTTTTGGCGCCATCGAGAGAAAATATGGTCGAAGTTTTTTCATAATTATTTAATTTCGTGTTGATATTGAGTGAAATTAGTCAATTTTGGTGGCATTTTGTACAGTTTTGTTCAGTGAAAGTGCAATAATGAAATAATCATGAAGAAATTAGCGTATCATGTATTTCCTCGTTGCCGCCAAATCTCCTTACATGAGCTTGTATAATGAGGCCTGCGCTTTACCAAAGAGCCTGACATGACTTACTGACGACTTATGACTGACGACTAATTATAATTGATCAAAATTGATGTAAAAGTTAATGCAATTTGCTACTTGACGAATAGCAAGATACTAACGTGAAAGCCAATACTTGAAGAAAGAACCCATTTTAATAGTATAGTTAAACACTCACTCACACTTTCTTCATGCTCATCTAACATATAAAATTCTCGTGTCACGGCGTCCGTGGTTGAACTCCTCCGAAACGGCTTGACCGATTCTCATGAAATTTTGTTAGCATATTAGTAAGTAGATCTGAAAATTGCTCAACATATATTTTTCATACCCCTTAGTGATAAGGGTGACTCACTCCAATTTCTTTTATTAAAATCATATTAAAAATATAGCAGAACAACGTCTGCCGGGTCAGCTAGTATCCCTATATATTCACAACCCACAACTAGCTGAGTACACCAAGTCCAATTTGTGATAGGTGATAAGACTATCGCCGACCGATTCAAACCCGCGACTTCATGAAGTAACTTAAACATTGGACCACTATACAACAGAGGCGACAAAATGTAGATATCTAAATTTTTAAACTTTCGAAATTCATAAATGCTTTGAATTTTCATTCTTGTTTAAAAATTTGTATTAGTGAAATTAATTAACTATAAATACAATAAAAATCCAAAAAGCTATTTCTCATGATAACTCATTTTGTAACTTAGTTACATACATACGTATATATCTTCACGCCAAGTCCCTTACGGGCTAGGCAGAGAGTATCGAGTGCCAGACCTCACGATCCTGACAAACCTGTCTTGCTTCCTTCAAATTCATTACCCTTTTCATACAAACACGCCGGTTTCGGAGACTAAGAATGTTAAGAAAATTAAGTGTTGAATTATTTCAAGATCCGGGTACCAACAGGCAAATAACAAACAAGCAAATAACAAAATCACTTTAAAAATCCTCTGAACTAACTTCTGACGTCAGTTTCCCAATCAATCGAAACAGGAAAATGACTACCATTATAGGCTTGACTTCAGAAATAAGGCAAAAATAACTATGTTATTTCGGTAGAGGCGTCTTAAAGTACTTGCTATCTTTATGATATTGTTTACCTGCTGGTTTCTTACGAATTACTTGTTAATAAATGTATGATCTATAAAAAAATAAGTATGTTCATGCTCATATCCCCGATGAGATAGGCAGAGGCATAATCAGGGTACCCACGACTAGCCGAAGACACTAACTCCCACAATGTGATGGATGGCAAGCCTATCGCCTTTTATCTACATATTTCTTAGCATTAAGAGAATTAAATTAAGATCTCGTATATGCTGTAACGAAAAACTTTAATTTATGAAACTGTGAATTTCCATGAAAAATGAAAACAAAAAATGTATTTGAATAAAATATGGCGACCGAATGAACTGACCGATGAACGGATTTAGGTGATCTGATTCAGAGTTCTATATTGGAAAAATTTGCATTTCAATGTACCTAAGCTTAATTCATGTGACGAAAAGTGGCAGGTAGATTCAATCCTATATGCATCTGTACATATTGTACATATATACATTGTTTAGATTGTATCTGTCCCGAGCTTGTTTAAATAATGTAGAAGAAAAAAGTATCTTCACGTCCATATCCCTGAAGTGGTAGGCAGATGCACATCTAGGGCACCCACGACAAGCCAAGGACACTAAGTCCCACAATGTGATAGGTGGCAAGCCTATCGCCAACCGGGCACATATCCAATCCGAAGCAACTTTTTTTTAATTATAAAATTGGAAAAAACATTTTCCTTTTTGTTGCCCTACCCGGGATTCGAACCCAGGACCTTCGTGCAGTCAACTCCAACAACTGACCACTAGACCGCACCTGTCCGCTAGACCACAGAGGATAGATAGAGAATAATGTAGAGATAAAGATTAATGTAGATTTCCTAGTATGCAACACGTTAAAATGGTTGACACAAAGTTTAACGATTCACGATGGCAACGAGCAACTCACAACGAGATTTAAGGCTGACAGATTAAACCTCATTTGGAGTATATAGCTGAAATGACGTATTTCATTCTGCTTAATATTTTTTGTGACATTACACAGCGAACAAGTACACGGCTCTCCTGACATCAAAAGGCGACCGTGGCCTCTAGACACCGTAGGTGTTTAAGGTGCGCCACTGCTCTGTGGCCGGGGTATTAGGCCTAGTATGTAAGTCTACCGGCCACCTCACGCACCGTACCGGAATACGATAATAAGCATAATGACTAACGAAGAAGTAAATGTTTTTAGTTCGTGAGTAGGTGATATTATACTATTCGTCTATTAAGTCCCTACTAATATTATAAATGCGAAAGTAACTCTGTCTGTCTGTCTGTTGTCTGTCGCTTTCACGCCTAAACCAGTGAACCGATTTTGATGAAATTTATTATTGAGATAGAATAGAACTCGAGAAACAACAAAGGCTACTTTTTATTGCAAAAATAAGGGAGAATGGGTAAAAAGAGGGAATGAATGTTCATATGGAAATTCGTCATTTTTAAATCTGTAACAGTGACATTTTGTATTTAGACACATTATGATAAACGAAAACATATAGGCTACTTTTTATCAATAAAAAATTAGGGAGAATGGGTAAAAAGAGGTGGTCCCGTGGTCACCAGGTAAGGATGATGAAATCCTGGGGAAATCGCGGGAAACTCTAAAAAAATGTTGGCAAGAATAATGTTTTTG